>JAGDQP010037318.1:0-13273 GCA_022664845.1 Lepisma saccharinum | reverse complement strand
TACAAAATGTTCACCAACGTTATTTTGAATCGTATTGAACGAGACTTCCGATCTTAACCAAAGAAGGGAACAAAGCCGGATTTCGTCGTGGATTTAGCACAATGGACCACATACAAGCATTGAATGAATTATGGAAAGAAACAATAATGAATGTGAACTTCCACTACGTTTGGGATTCATAGATTTTGAAACGGCTTTGGATTCGGTCTCCTTGGCAACAGTACTTAAATCACTCTAACATCAAGGCTTCGAAAATACATACATCAAGCTACTGCGAAGCATTTATTCGACTGCCACATCTGTCATTAGACTATATTAAGAGAGTGAAAAATTTAAAGTTGGAAAAGGAGTAAGGCAAGGAGATTCAATTTCTCCAAAACTGTTTTTTGCGATCCTGGAGAGAGTGTTCCAGAATTTAAAGTGGGATGAAGTTGGAATTAAACTTGATGGAGAGGCGAATATCTTCATCACCTACGATTCGCTGATGATATAGAGCCATATGCACAGTCAAACCCGCAGCTGTCCCGTCCCCACGGTCTGCCGAAAGGATCACTTTGTGTTGCTGTTGCACAGTGCTTTTCGACGGAATCCCGCGGTGACGGTTGAGCCGCGGACTTGTTTAGTAAAATCAACCCGCAGCGAGGCTAGAAAAACAGTGGTAAAAGTACACAATTACGTTGCGTTCAATCGTTTTGTTATTATTTGATTGTTTCTAACGAGAAGAGGAAACGTTGGAATCTTGCAAGCCCAAAGTGATTTCGTATACGTAAGAAGAGGGGCATATTTGTCTAAATACAGCTAAAATATAAGGACAAAGGGAATGTAGTTACCAATGCAACATCTAATAAAAAGAATCAGGAGATGTGTGGTGGAAAATACCTGAAGAATATAACTCTAATGAAGAAGTAACAATTAAGCTTTTCTTTCATGTTATCAAATAATAATAATAATCTTTAATTAGGCATTGGTATATAAATTTGTAATCATGGGGAATTATTTGAAAGCATCAAAAAATATATCACGACAAAGTGTGTGATAGGGAATAAATGGAACATTTCATATAACAGAAAGGGCATTGCCATTGTATTAACCATGTTGTTAGGAAGCGTATTTAAAAAATAATATCGGAAATCGCACCACCATAATCAGTTCATGGTCCTTTTACGTTTTCATATCTGATTAAACCTAACCGAACCTAGACCTACCGTAGCAAATTGAATTAAGCTAAAAGAAATAAAACATAAAATTACATGGAAAAATTAAGAGTAAAAAGGTTGTAAAATTATTAGAATGGAGCATTACCAACATCCTAACATAGCATTTTGCTAACAGGGCTTTGTTTGCCCGCCATTAATGACGTTACCAGGATAGAAAGTCCAGGAGACTACACTACTACATTTGAAAATGGCGGCGTGTTGACTTAAGTTTATGACATATGTATGAAATTGCTAAAACTAGAGGAGGATTTTCAGTTTGTGTAATGTAAAGCCAAAGTTAGGGGATGTAAATAATTTTGCAGGGTTTCTATTGACTTTTAACAACAAAGATATTAAAATTGGGGGTTGCTCGACGATTTGAAGGGGTTACACCACCCGTTGGGGAGTCTGGCAGAATCCTTGCTAAGGTCTTATTTGCATTCAAGCTTGCGTTGTGCGATTTGGGTGAGTAGCCAATTGAAGCACGTGTTTTATTACGTAGTACACGCAATAAAATGCGTGTTTCAATTGGTTGCTCACCCAAATCGCAAGCAAAGCACCGCAAACTTGCATGTAAGTAAGCTCTAAGGTAGATTCTGAGGTCTTCAGAATCCTATGCTCGGCACTGCGAAAAGCTAGCGTAATGTATGTTTAATTTCAAACGAACATTTTCCTCTTTCTCATGTTCTGAAGCATTAGCACAACGTGTAATTTGTTCCTGTGCAGAAACAAATTATTATTATTGTTATTTTTTTAAACTAAAGCAAAGTTCATCGGTACGACTACTTGCGAGTCGCGGACTCGCCATATGAATAGTAGTAGTATTGCTGGACAGGGCGATCATCGTCGTCCTATCAACGCAGACGGTTATGCCGTCCCTTTGTTACTGTTTTATTTGTAATCTATATTTTACATAATTGTTGCTGGTCTAAGTGATATTATATTGATATAGATATAATGGCGGGGCTAGTCTATTTGGATCTTGTGCGTTTTCTTTCTATAAGGTAGGATAAATAGTTGCTATATGTTCAGGTGATGGGTATCTGTTAATAACCTGAAGTGTTAAGGCTTGATCATTTTCGTTAATCGTCCGGTACATTTCTAGTAAGTGATGGAGTGGTGGATGATGACAGCGTGGTTTGATGTCTTGTTGTGATTCTATGTGGATTGTGTCCAGGAGTGTTGGGTGAGCCGTAGTCCAGCGTTTTGTAATATATTTTAGTCGTAATGTTTCCAGGTGTGCTTTGATTTCCGGGAATGTAAGGCGATCATACAGCAGATGTGTAGGACTTGGTAGTTTGATGTGGTATGCTAGCCTTAGAGCGTGTCTCTCCCATATCTGTAGCCTTTTATAGAAATCTTCGCTGGCTGTCATCCACGATATGACCATATGTGAGACATGGTCGCAGAGGCGGTTCTAGGCCGGGGCCTCCCCTCAGTTTTTTGCAGTGAAGATAAACTAATATCCTCAATTGTCTTGAAATATTTAGTATAATTAATATTTATTTTGCAAGAAGTTTAATGTTATCGATTCTTGAACATGAAATGAAGTGTACCATGATAAGCTTCTTCTATAAACATACGGTGGGGCAACGAGTCACAGTGTATGTTAGAAACTGTATTTTGTCGAGGTTTAAACAATTTTTTAATTTCGTAGAACAAGTTTCAAGTAGTTATTTTATTGTTTTTTGGTTATATAACATAGTATTTTTTTTTTTAAAAATCTTTTAGATTTCTTTATTATCAACGTTTTAACCACATCATCTAAAAATTTAATTTATTGCGTATAGGCAATGCGGTGTTATTTTAGAAATTATACCACCAGTAGCTTATACCGAAAACGACAGAACGCTAATCGTTGTCAGACTTACTTCTTACTATAAAAATAATATAGGAAATTCTAGTCCGACATACAAATAAAAATCTTTGTTGCTGTTTTCCTTTTTTCTTTTTTTTTTAAAAAAATCATCTTATTTAGGTCTAAATTGGTGTTGAATTATACAATATATCAAGTGTGGTATTTATAGATTTTTAAGTGTGTGTGTGTAGAGGAAGGGACTCTTAATGCCGTTGTATGTAATGTAAAATCCAATCAAGTCATTTTATCCAGTATAAATTTGGCAGTTAACTATAAGTTTCTCTCTGTAAATTCCATGCACTGATGAGCTTCTCTGTAGCCTGATGGTTAGGGCGCTAGATTACGGTACAAAAATAGATGTAAAATAGACTTTCATTATGAAAAAATGTTCCCTCCCTTATACTATTCCCCCCAGGGATAAAAAATATAATGTGAGGGGGAATTTCCCCCTTCCCCCGCTAAATACCACCCTGAATATATATATATATATAATATGCAACGTTGAGAGCTGCTCCCCCACCCACAGTTTTTTTCCCTCTAGAACCGCCACTGCATGGTCGCAAGAATATTTTGTACGTATGGAGGATGGTGTCTGTTTTTAAGCCCAAGGTAGTGCCTGTTAGCCGCTTCAATAGTATTAGTCGGTTATTTGCCGCTCTGTTAAGATTGCTGAGGTGAGGTTTCCAATTTAGCTTAGTGTCGAAAATGACTCCGAGGTACTTTGCTGATGTCGCTCTTATAGGTGTGTGGTTGACATAGAGGTCAAGCTTGGTGGGATTTCGACGGACTCTTGTTTTTGTTTGCTGTATTACCAGTGCCTGGGTTTTGAGAGCGTTTATGGTGAGGCGCCACCTAAGACACCATGTGTGAAATTTATCTATAGCTGTTTGGAGCAGGCGGTTGATGTGTTCGATAGTGTTGGCACAGGCAAGGAAAACTGTATCGTCGGCAAATGTAAAGATATGTACTGGAGAAGGTGATATTGGCATGTCAGCTACATATAGGATATACAATAAAGGTGAGAGAGCAGAACCCTGGGGTACCCCGATATATGGAAATATTGCATGTGATAAAGACTATTGTTGATGGCAAAATATGCTATTCGGTTTGAGAGGAAGTGGTAGATTAGCCGTATATATGCTGGTGGAAGATTGAATTTGTACAGCTTATATATCAGACCAGCATGCCAGACACGGTCAAAGGCCTTTTCCAGGTCGAAAAGTAGCAGACGGGATTGTTTATTAGTGTTATACTGGTTTGTTAGTATTGTTGTTAATCGTAGCAGGTTGTCATCGATGCTGTGATTGGGTCAGAAGCCTGTCTGTATCGTATTTGCTGAGATGAATATGTAGTCTGCGTACCAGTATGAGTTCTAGTATTTTACTGAAGGTAGGAGTAAGTTGTCTATATGATTTGGTCTGTCTTATCTTTGTTGGGTTTCGGAAACATGAGTACTTTTGATAGCTTCCATTCTACGGGGTAACATCCAGTGCGTAGTATGAAATTATAGATGGTGGCTAGAAGCTGTAGTAAAATGAACGGTGCCTCTTTGATGTGGCGGTATGTAATGTTATCGAAATCTGGGGCTGTGTTCTTCCTATTGTTTGTGACTTCTGTGATGTCTTGTGTGGTGATTGGAGTTATTAATGGCTGGTTGTGATCGATAGTATGCTCGATGCTTATTCTTAGGTCGGTTTTATGTGGATTAGTCTTGCGTTCGATATTTCTGGAGAATTCGGTTATTGCGCAATGAGACGATTCAGGTGTGAATACTGCTTGTAGGCTGTCAGCAAATATGTTTGCCTTCTCTATGTCAGTATGTGGAGCTGAGTTGTCTGTCCGAATTGGGTATGTAGTCGAGGTAGACTTGCCTATTAGTTTATTGAAGTGTCTCCAGAATTTTGAGGGATTTCTTTCTCCTTCCAAGTAATTAGTAGTTCTGATCCACATCCGTTGTTTGTATGCCCGCATGTAGTTTTGCACCATACGTAAATACTGTCTGTGAAGGCGCAACGCTTCCAGTAACCTTGTGCGTTTATATTCTCGGTATGTTTTCCGTGATAATGGTGTGGCACTCAAAGGCCTATGAAAGCTACGTCAATACACTACTCTGCACGATCTGCTATTTACGTTAACAAGCTGCGAACTAATGTTATAATACATGCACCAAAAACTCATTTCCTCTTCTAAAACAATTATAGATTCGTTCGATAAACTACGCTTACTTTTAGGAAAAGCCCCTTCAGCTACAGGCTTAAATGAATTAAGCCTATCCTTCTCCCTGCCATCTAGTGAGTAGACTATAATAATGTTATTACGACAGCACGTTAACACTGTGCAAATTTTTAAAATTATAAAATAATTCTCATAAATGGTCTGATCATAAAGGTAATATTTTGTAAATTACTTTTAACACTTTATTGTCTATTGTTAAAGCAACACTCATAGCTAAAATGCAATATATTTCGATAAATACAGAAATAAAATCACGATATGTAGATACACATATCACCTACGGGACAGCCACGGGTGGTTCGATCCTCCTGCGACTAGCCCCTGATGCCAAGGGTCTCTTTTCAGTCCCACGGGATGACTGTGCAAAACAAAATGGTTAAGGGTCTCTCAGGCTTTCCGTGGGTAGCTCGCGGAACGATTGTGCATGTGGCCCATAGTTCTGTTTGCTTCAAGTGCAGAACAACTACAAACCAGAATGAAAAAACTGTATGAGAGTTCGAAAATAGGCCTTAAAACGAATTTAAGTAAAACAAACGTCATATACAATCAACATGTTGCAAAGAAGGAAATAAAGATTAGAGGAGAGACAATAGGCATAGTTGATGAGTACGTTTACCTAGGCCAGCTCAAAACATCGAATGCCAAGTTGACAGTTGAAATAAGTAGAAGATGTATAATGACGTGGAGTTCGTTTGGAAGACTACACTTTATTTTCAAAAGCAAATTACCAATGTGTCTGAAGCGTAAAGTTTATAATCAGTTTGTCTTACCTGTGATGATGTATGGCTGTAAAACATGGACAATGAATGCGCAAACGACTCAAAGATTGAGAGTCACACAAAAAGCAATGGAGAGATGCATACTAGGAATAACCAGAAGGGACAGGAAGACAAATGAATGGATTAGCGTACAAACAAACAAAGGTGGAAAGGGTGGAGAAGATGGGCCGGTCAAATAGCTAGACGAACAGATGGAAATTGGACAACAAATGTACTACATTGGGTTCCTAAAGAAAAGACACGACCGAGATGACGTCCAAATGCAAGATAGGTACATGAAATCAAGTGTTTTTTCAGGAGCTACATGGATGAGGGTAGCAGCAGACCGAGATATGTAGAAAGAAAAGGGAGAGGCCTTCATCCAGCAGCGGATAGAAAACGGCTGAATATGATGATGATACAAGTGTCATTTGAAAAGTTCTCGGAATGAAATACAAGGCATGAGCATATCTCTGGGAACTCGTTTGTCTTTCTACATAGTCTCTATTTACATTAATACACTTGGTTAAACGGTGTTTTAAAGTCTTTATGTCATTACTACTACTCCACTGACGCTTATAAGCTCTTCGTCTGAAGAAACTTGAGGACTGGCAAAGTATAATTTGAACTTCAAGAAAATATGGAAGCCTGAAGGAGGCAAATCTGGCGAATAAGGTAGATGTTCCTTCCAATCATAATCTAACGCATTGATTTTTGCCATTGCAACGACACATGTATGGGCGCGAGCATTGTCGTGATGCTAGATAATATTCTTCTTTGTTGAACCGACCCTTTTTTCCTGTTATTTTTTTCTTTACTTGCTCTAAAAGCTGAGCATGGTATTCCAGTATCGATTTTACCTGGCGGAAGGTTGTCAATTGGAAAGATACACTTTGCACCACACCCCTCCCACACGCACAAAAGAAAATGTCATATCTTTCCGGCAAGACTACACACACACGATCTTTTTTGGAGATGGAGGACCAGGATGTTTCCACGGCTTTGACTTATGTTTCGTCTTTGAAGTGTAGTAAATTTCCCATTTGTCATTGCTAGTTATGAATCGAAATTTAAAAAAATCCAAATTCGTCACATTTCCTCGGCAATTAATGGCACAATATTACTATGTGCTGCCGTGAACACACATTGAACCATATCCATTTTGTGGGATTATATGGCTTTGAGGCTGTTGACCGTCCCGTGATCATCTTATATGTTGACCTACTGATATCAGCATATCTGTTGACATACTGGTATCACCTTATCTGTAGACATCCGAAGTTTGGGTGAGCTGGCACACAGTGTAGATACTTATTTCAGATTTGAAGTCCAATTTTCATTGTGAGATAGTGGTGTTTGTGAATTTGTAGTGTAGATGGTTGCGCTGACATCATCAATCGACTGTGGCCCAGTTTGGCGTAGAAAATGACTTACCTACTGAAATACCTACTCACCAACTTTTTATCTACTCACATATTTACCTACTAATATACTTACTGATCCGCTCATGTACTCATCTATTGAGATACTTACCTATTGAAATACATATTAACTAAGTACTCCACTCACATACCTACATATTAATATACTTACTAATCCACTCATATACTCCCAAATTGACGTACTTATCAACTGAAATATTTACCCACTGAAATACTAACTTACTTATCTACTCACATTCTTACCTATTAATATACTCACGTATCGACATATTTATCCACTGAGATACTTATATATTAATATACTTGCGTATCCTGTCATATACATCCTAATAACATACTTACATATGCAGTCATATATTTACCTATTCATATACTTCAGAAGAAAAACAGTTGAAAAAAATAAAGGGGAACTGGGTCTTTCCTTTTTTATAAAAATTGAAAAACGTGCCTTATTATTTTGAAGTCGCTACCTACGACTACCTTATTATTTCTACTCGCTGGCAAGCGAATGCCTTCTCTTTTTTGCAAGTGGGCTTCACGCTAAATTTTGACTTTGGAAATCCTTACTCTACCTTTTATCATATAAAATAGATTAAAATACATATGAGGGCTAATATTTAGTGTATACATAATCATGAAATAATTTCTTGATTGAATAATGTATTTTGATGTAGTGAAAATGTAGTTTAAGAACATTTATACGTAAATAGAATAATAGAAAACCTTCATTCGCTCATTTAAATCGGTGCTATCTATAATCTGTAAAACTGCGTTCCATCTAGTGATCGATTTTAAAGCTTTGGTTGCATGCGATGAAAATGAGAAATTTAGTTATTTTTCATTTGAACGTCTGATGAGTGATTTTTATGCACGCTGGCGTTAAGTATTGAAAGATTTTAAAAGTGAACATATGACAGGTAGTTTTATATATTATGTACAGGAAACATGTATTATCACTTGAAAATGTTCTTAAAGGGTGAAATGAAAAATTAATATACATAGAAATCTTTACGCATTTGTGTTCTCATTTATTCTGTGTGACGAGTGGGGTGTATTACTGTAGAAAGTCCAGTATAACATGAAGTTAACGTCAGCGCAGTAAGATTCTGTTTTGAAAGTATAGAACAAGAATTATGGTAGAACTAATTTATAAAATGTAATGTTAGAATTAATTTATTTCTGTTCATTTTTTTAAAATTTAATCACCTCTCATGTAAGAAGGAGATTTTTACTTTATGGAAGCATTAGGTGATTTTTGTTACGGACAGTGGAAGTGTAAGTATTTTTCCAGCTATGATTTCCTCGCTGGTTTTTGAAAACCCGCTTGCATTAACTACCATTGAAAACAAATTTTAGTATTATCTTCATTCCCTGACGTTTTATGTAGTATTTTTTATTACACATTCTAAGAATTGAAATACGTAACGTTTTCTAAAGAATTGGTTTTCGAAACTAACTTGGATTGACTGCCTTGCTTCCAATTTGGGTGGATATCCAAGTGAAATACGCAGTTTCGTGTTATAGTTTTATTACATGGTCTAAAGCAGGAAACGTAGTATTCTAGTGATGTATATTACTTTTAAAACATGTTTTTTTTTTTTAAAAAAAGCGATGGTTTTCAAACTTGTTTGCGTTACGGTGGTTACCTTGCTTGCGATTGTAGTGTTGTGTATTACTTTGAAGAAGTGACGTTTTCTAAAGACTCGTTTTCAAACTTACTTGCGCTGCAATGGTTGCCTGGCCTACGATTTGGATAAATAGTCAATTGAAACACGTAACGTTTCATGCTGTGGTTTTATTATATGTTGTAAAGGAAGGAATGTACTATCCTAGTTATGTGTATTACTTTAAAGCCCCTCATACACTATACTATAAAACTGGAACAAGTAGTTAAAAAAGAAATATGGTTAAAATGGCATCACGAATCATTAACTCTACGTAGGAAATCTCTTGAATTCAAGTCTTCTCATTGAATAAGTCCTATTTAGAATCGGTTTTATTATTTTTCTTGATTTCAACGCTGTGATCAGTGATCTTCCATAAGACTTGAAAGCAGCAGATTCTTATTTGTTGAAATTTGAAATCGTAAACAGCACTGAACACTTGTTTCAGTATGTATTAATTAAACTAGAAGCAATCAATTCAATTGTATTCATTTTTAATTTAAATCTTCTTCCTATAAGAACGAGATTCTTTACTGTATGGATATATATATTTATTTTTTAGTTAAATTGAAAGTAAAAAACATCTAAACTAAGTTCCGTGGTGTGTGTGTGTTTTCGCCTTTTGGAAACAGAATTTTACTAGCATGTTTATTATCTGGCGTTTCATGATGTAGTTTTATTTCATCGTATAAGAATTGAAACACGTGGCATTTTCTAAAGGCTGGTTTTCACAAGCGCTTGCGTTTGCTGCTTTGCTTTTAATTTAGGTGAATAGCCTATGGAAACACGTGGCGTTTCGTGGTCTAGTTTGATTACGTGTTGTAAAGTAAGCATCGCAGTATTCTAGTGATGTGTATTATTTGTAAAGTATAAACGAATGTTGGCAGAACTAATTTAGAAAATAGAATGAGTACATTTGTACTCATTTTTGTATTTTTTTCATGTAAGGAGATTCTTTATCAAGTACAATGAAACTTGTGTTTGAATTAGTTACTCACCGTTATCACAAGTAAAATAAGCAACTAAGGAAGTAACGGAAACTACGTAATTAAACATGAGTTTCAATTGACTATTCACAAAGTTTATATGGAAAGGAGTCCTTAGGATTTTATTATTTATTTATTCTTTACTCAGATGTTATCAATCGCGGGTGTGAGCGAATTATTCCTAAAAGAACTTAAATAAAATAGAGAAAAGTCTTGACCAATTTTTTTTTCATAATTTAATTCCGAATGTTGTAACGAGATTCTATACTCTGTGATTAACACTAGATGACACCACCGGTAACTAGATGAAACTTAAGGATTTTTTTATGAAGAGGCTTCCTGATTAAACGTACGAATAACGTAGAGTAGAAAATTGTTGTATTTACTAACATCACTCTTTGATTTGCCGTATTATGAGTCTTTTCTAATTTCAGTTAAATGATAACTTCGTGAAGAAAAATATATGATTTTAGCTATCGTAAAACCTTAATACATTACCTTCTTATTCGTTCAAATTCTAAATCGGAAGTAGGAATAAACTCTAACATTTTCGAACGTGTGTGGGAGTGTTCAAACTTAAATATAAGAAAGTTTAGACTCATGGATGTGTTAAACTACAGTGAAGTAGGGAAAAGTACCTGGGATCACTTGGCTGCTTTCCCCGTTCGTACGATAGCACGTTAAACAGTACATTGTCTATAATGAAAAAAATGTAACCGTGTTTAACGCGATCTTGCTCACTTGACATTATGTCCATGATTATTGTAGGAAATTATGCTATTCATAACATAATGTAACACCATTAACATTCCTCGACATCGGTACAATCTGCATGCCACTGGTCTAATGAACGGAAATAAGTCTATAACACCATATTTCGTATGTTGATGAACTTGAGTGTATATTTAGGAAAATAATAATGACACCTGCTTTTCGTTACACTTGATGCACGGCAGACTGTCGTTGTGTTCACAGAAGTATCTGGATGAGTATTTGCAAGAGAATGAGTTGTATATAGCATACGTATGCTTCAATAACTGGTGGAATTTCTTCGTCATAAAGTTTATCCAAGTATGGAAGTAACTTTCTGTATTTATTCACCGTGCACGCACTTGTCCTTAACCCATCAAGTGTTTATGATTTTTGTAGAACATTATACGACTCGTAACACCATTAACACCGCATCCCTACAATCTACATGTCCCTGGTCTAATGAACGGAAATAAATATGTTCCACCATGTTTGTTGTGTTGATCAACTTGAATTTATATTTAGGAAAATAATAATGACATCTGCTTTCCGTTACACTTATGCATTGTCGAGTGCCGTACGTATGCCTCAATAGCTGGTGTAAATTCTTGATCATAGTTTATCTAACTATTCAAGTAACTTTGTGTATTTTTTTTCTCCGTGCATGTGGTACTCCCAAACCTCTAAATAATCTGAAAGAAATGTTCATGCACAAACATAAACGATAATGCACAAATATGTATATTATTTTTAAAAAGGTGGTAGTGGGTGCAGAGGATGCTATTGTGCCATATTTCGCGCATGTTCCCTTATATTACTTATTCTGTTCCAGATATTTCATACAGTCACTTTGATAATCACCTACTAATGGCTAGTAACTCAAAATGAGTTACGAATAACCATATTTCATAATGATTTACATAAATATGTGCTACGATCTGCATGCCTTCCCTCCTCATAGTTTTTAGTATGACTTAAATACAAGAGGATGTTAAAGAAAAAAGGGATGAGTTATTTAAAGTATTTATTAATTATCAAAAGATAATGATAATTAGTTGTTCGTATACTATTGAATTCAATGTATAAAAGACATCGTTGTGAACAAGTCAAACAAAATATGTTGCAGCTAATTAGAAAAATGTTAACTTATTTGTCAGTATGATCATTTTATAGTTTTAATATTTCTTCATATTAATTACAAGGTTAGGACTTTTTTAGCTGAATAGAAATATAAAACTCTTTCAACAGTACCCAAAGTTTAATATGTTAAAACCCATAAGAATTGTCATGTCTTTAAAGAATATTTCCTAAATTCCGAATGCTGTCCCTCATCCTCGGGGAACATCTCTTAAAGAAAATTAAATAAGTATTAATAGTTCCCATCGCATTACAAAAAATATCATTCTCACGTGATAAAAGGAGAAAACTAAATAACTTCATAATTTTTAGACTTTCTAATCTACGAAAAAATATAGTTTCGCAAAAAAATATACACAAAAGCACACCACCACCTTCGGAACAGGAACTAATTTAGCTAACCAGCCTTTGCCCTACGAAGTATATCCGCGTTTTTTTGTAGAAAAATATTTTATTAACAACACTAAGTGACGCCATTCATATAGTGTCATATTTAAATGTACTTACTATGTGCTTACGTAGTACATATTTACTTACGTAAATTATTAAGAAATTTAACTATTCGTAACTCAATTTGAGTTGCTAGCCATCCATAGATGATTATCAAAGTGCCTGTATGAAATATCAGCAACAGAATACGTGGTATAATCCAACATACGGCAAAATATAGCAGAATAGCCTTCACTGCATCCAGTATCACTTTGTTTAAAAAATAATATAAATATTCTCAATTATTTTTCCTGCATGAACATTTCTTTGAGACAGTTAGTGGCTTAGGGACAACCGCATCCACGGAGAAAAAATACACATAGTTAAACTTCATGATCAAGAAATTCCGTCAGCTATTGAGTCATACGTACGCTCTATACAACGCATTCTTTTGCAAATACTATTCGCAGATACTTCTATGAACACCTTGAGACACTGCGTAATGCAAAAAGTGTTACGAAAAGATGCCATTATTTTCCCAAATATAAACTCAAATTGATCAACATAACAAACATGGTGATATAGTTTTATTTCTGTTCATTAGAAAAGGGAAATGCAGATCGTAGCAAATATTTATGTAAATCTTAAGAAATATGGTTATTCGTAACTCAATTTGAGTTGCTAGCCATTAGAAGGTAATTATCGAAGTGCCTGTATAAATATCAGGAACAGAATAAATAGATAATTCCTTAATAGTTTCATCTAGTTACCGGTGTTGTCATCCAATGTTAATCACAGAGTATAGAACCTAGTTACAG
>JAGDQP010037317.1:0-18676 GCA_022664845.1 Lepisma saccharinum | reverse complement strand
AAAATAGAGAAGGTTGATCCGCGTACATGTGTCCAATTTTGAATAGTCCCCCCTGATCACAGAATATAGACCAAACTAAGTGGCTGCAGAAGGAAAAGGAGAAAGCCTGTAGTAGTGATTTACTATGACAAGTATGTGTTGTGTGTATCATGGATCTTAAGGTCAACCAGTTTTTGGGAGGACTACGTAGTTGCACTTTTCCTCGCCAAACACTCAATGTCTCAAATTGAAAAACAGTGCAAAGAACATGGATGTTCATTGGGTATCAAGAACGTCTTTTAAAGTCACGGAGAATGAGAGAATACTCACAGGAGGTGCCACTGCGAACACCATTTATCTGGGGAAAAGTGGAAGTATGTGGCGACACTATAACTAGATGAGTCATGGGTGTATTTATCAGACTGTTGCAAAATTCGAACCATCACTTACACTTCACGCGATGCAAAATCTCATCCCGAATTCATCCGTTATTCCAAATCAATTCTTTTGAAGGCATTCATGGTTGTTGCGGGATACTGCTATCAATGCAAGTTAACGATTCGTCAGATCCCTAAAAACTGTAAAATCAACTCTGCCTTCTTTCAGCAACATATTCTGACCCCAATTTATACAGACGACTTGCCTCGTTTGTATGGAAATGTCATCGACCAAGTCTCTGTGCATATGGATAAGGCTTCATCCCATACGTATCATTCAACCCGTAACTTCCCGCATCAGATGGCGCAGACACCAGCATTCAAGCAATACCATTTCACGATATACAGATGAAGTCACCAGATGCTAGTCCTATGAATTTCCGCGGGTTTGGCCTACTAGAAAGGGCACTTTCATCTCGTCGTGTAAACACTCTCCGGGGTCTGTAGAAAGTCTGCAAGGAGGAGTGCCAGAGTTGTAGCCTTCTACAATGGAAGTTACGGTGCAGGGCTACTACCAAGACACATGGTGATCATATTGAGGCCAACTGATGGCGGTCCCGTGGATTTTCGTAAGGTACGTACTAGTTCAAAATTGGACTATGTACGCGGATCGATCTTCCGTATATTCACTTGTTCGGTCAGTAATTTCTCCCTACCAACATGTATTCGTACCAAATAAATCGACTGTAACTAACCTTGTTGAATTCACACATTTTTTGGCTACACAAATACATAGTAAAGGCCAAATAGATGTAATTTACACAGATTTTTCTAAGGCCTTCGACATTATTAATCACTACATTCTTCTCAGCAAGTTAATGTCTTTCAATTTCTCATCGATCCTTCGTCAGTTGATAACATTTTATTTGTACCATCGTAAAAACCGTGTGCGTAAGAAAATATAACCCACAAATTTGTTGTAAATTCTGGGGTACTACAGGGATCAAACCTTGGACCTCTTTTGTTTCTGTTATTTGCAAATGACTTGACCGGTGTAGTAACATCCTCGAACAAGCTATTGTTTGCATATGATTTACAAATCTATTGTAGCAGCCTCTGTCCTTACAAAACAACATCAATGCAGTCTCCAGCTAGTGCAAGACAAACATATTGTTATTAAACATTTGAAAATGTAGTGTAATGTCTTATACGAGAAAAAGGAACTTTTTGAAATTCGAATGCAGTATTAAAGAATCATCACTGCTCCGAGTAGATTCTATTACCGATCTTGATGTGACCATAAAGTCCAACCTCTCGTTTGATTTACCCATCAAGCGTATTATTAGTGAAGCTTTCAGGAATCACGGGTTTGTAATGAAACAAGAAATCTATTTCTCAAATATTGATGTTTTAAAAACTTTACATACAGCGTATGTTCGGTCAAAGTTAGAATATACTGCAGTTGTATGGCATCCTAATACAAAGAAGAACACTCGGTTGAAATTATACATTCTAAATTTGTTCGCTTTTTAACATACAAAGAAACAGGAATACATCCTAAGTTTGAAAAGTACTTAGACCTAGTAAACATGTATACATTCCAATCTCTGGAAAATAGAAGAGTTAATTTTCTATTATCTTTTCTGCACAAACTAGTATTATAGTAAATTCACTGAGAAAAATTATTATCCTAAATTAGGTTGCATGTCTTGCAAAGAATTACTCGAGCTTGTTTGTAGTGATGAGAAAATACGGAATGTAGGCCTATTGTTACTATGGCATTTAAGTTATACATCCATATTAATTACTTTACCTGTGGTCGTTGTTCAAATCTATTGCAATGCACATGTTTATCTGCTGTTTACTTTGCTATATGAAATAGTACGTTGTCAATAAGTTTATATATCGCGTTATGCACTTCTGCTTTTTTCTTTCAATAAATGTGAAGAAATTTTGATTTTACAGAATTTTCATGGCCGCTGATTTGTCGATGATTTATTGCAAATTCACAGTGGAAAATTTTACCGTGTGGAGTTCATGTGTAGTGAGACTTCTAGGATTGTCAAGGATTGTCAACCTAAGATGTATGATGTTCTGAGTTTCTAGCACAATCATGTTGTCATCTTCAGGATCAGTCTGATGAGACCATAGGAAATGAAGCCATATATAGTAAAGACAAGTGAAAAGATGTGATTGGTTGGATAAGCTGCGTCTATGATTAGCTGAAAACCCTTGTTAGCGATTGGATGAAATATCTGCATCTCTGATTAGCTAGAGGTGCTTCGATGGCTAGGTACCTCATGTCAATAGTTTTCAAGACAAATCGCCATGTCTCACGGTAGAAAATACACAGGTACATAGAACAATAATAATTTTAGACTCTGATAACCTGTAAACTGAGATATGACATTTCCAGACTACCTCAAAGCAGAATGACTAGAAGGTTGCTAGAGATCTTGAAAAGAGCTGGGTCACACGTGAACCACGCTACGCCATAAGACAAAACGGAAGAAGTTATTCCAACAGGTTATCGAAACAATTTTCCCAAAACTCCAGCAAAATTTTAAGTTGGTAAATTGCTATTTTCTCAGTGTACTAAAAGAAATGGAAATATATGCTATGATCCTTATCCCACTGATAAATCTCTGCTGATGCTTACCGCCTGCCAACAGGTGGCATGGCGATAGTCCCTCATTGTAGGTATTAGTGACGGTTAGTTTTTGGGTTGTTTGGTGCCGTTGTCTCAACTATTATTCGGTACCGCCCGAAGAAATTGTTCCCACCATCTCAGCGTTTGTTAATTGTCATCGTCGGAGGAAGCAACCAATTAGAATGGCGAACGCCGAACGACAGGCTGATGGCACAATTCCCTAAACCTAAGAGTGGCTTCTGCGGAAAAATGTTTGGCTACATTCCATATAATACCATTTGTGATAACCTTTCTCAGACGAGATTAATTAACATAATATACCATATGTAATATGGAAGGTATGTACTTGTTAGTGTAGATGTTTCTTTCTATAGCATTACAACATGATCTCTTAAAACTGGTTAAAGTTGCTTGATCAGTGGCCGAGCGATTTGAGGCACCAAGTTTGGGGTTTCAGGTTTGAGTCTCAGATGGGGAATTAATGTTTGGGGTGTCATGTCTGAAGCATTACAAATAATTAATTAACCCTTTCCACTGCACACCTTTTTAACCGAAATTGTAAACTTACATCAAATGTCCCGCAACTTGTAGGACAATTTAACCAGACTTGCGGCGGGGGTCAAGTCTAAACAACAGTCAAGTAAGTTAGATGGTAGGAACGTAGACAGTAACTTGGGGAAGTAATGGCTGATTTTTTTTTCTTTTTCTGGTTTTCATCCTTTTAAAGCGACATGTCTGTCTGACATTGTAACGTTTGCAATCTGGTACGAAGCACATACCCATGATGAATTATTATTATCGAAGAAACTACATAAACCAACCACTGTTGTTTAGACTTGAACATGGCGGGTTACCATGACAACCAACCGGATCTGACAGAAGACTTTTGTGGTCTATTGGTTATCGCTGTGCATGTGATTACCCGCGACGCTGACGTTCTGTATCAACAATCACGAAACAAGAGACAAAACAAGCGACGTTTACTTCCCGTAAGTCTTCCAAATACCTCCTCGCCACGAGAGTATTTCTATGCTCTCACCGACGAAATCAAAATAACAACATAATACCACATTACTATCCATAAAACATTCATATTCCTGACGATACGCTGCTACTGCTATGGCTACTGTCCTTGGTCTAACGGTATGGTCATCACTAGAGAGGCATCAGTTCTAATCTTGTTGCTGATCATCCTGAGTGAGATTTTCCATACTTTCTCTACCATACACTGCGGGATTGTATTTACCACGCTCAAAAATGATTGCCCTGATTAGAAGTGAAAGAACTCATGTTGGAATTTTGAAGCTTTCATACACCATCGTGATGGAAGCTGCAGAAGGACATTACAGAACCAATTTGAGTGGTTGTACGAGAGGCTAAACCTAGTTGGTATGCAGAATGTCACAAGAGTGTGTATCCTAGTTTCTAGTACCTTCAGATGTCGTCAGTTTGTCATCATCGGTCGGCTTTGGGGTGTCGAGAAGTCATTACACCATTGTATGAACTGTTTCTTCGTACGTGTGACGTAGATGAAAAATGACTCATTTGTCACCAAAGAAGTGAAGAACGTACCTGGATCACCATTATGCAGTGCCAGCAGCTCCCTGGAACAGTCAACACGGATCAACTATTGCTGGATGTATTTATGAGGAATCTACAGGGCACACATTTTCCTTAATTTCAAATCCTCTCGAATGATGGATTGTCACCACACCCATCTCTGCTTGTCCTCTGCCTATACTGAAGGTTCATAATTCTGTCGTTGGTGTGCGGTACTTTCATGGAAGTCCAGGACATCGAAGAACTCTCCTACCTATCTTTGAAGGTTAGTGGGCATGGAAAAATGGTGGCATTGCTACGAACGGCATTTTCACATAAGGTAGTTAAACAATTGTTCATTTCGCCTTCCAGTACATCCTCTTTCCATAAAAGTCCATATTGTCCAACGCTGACTGTCACTTCACTTGTATGTTCACTTGTACTTGCCACGCACTACACTACAGTGAACAACCGGTCATCATGTAGCTCCATATGATGGTACAATCGCTAACTGGATGCAGGTGTCCCGTTAAGACCACCTTAACCGCTCAACAGCTTTATTTTCCGTCAGGAGAGTGCAAATACATGATCGCTCTGAATCAATTGAGAGTGTCCCAAGTACCTTGACTAAGGCTTTGGCAATTACCTTCCGCATTTCAGTTCCGAATATTGCTTGCCGAGGGATTACCATTTCTCAGATTATAACACGCACAGCTATACCTGTCTCTACAGCCTGTAGTTATAATATTAATAAAAGACACAGTAGAATACTACCGTTGTTGCTTTGATTTCCATTACCATTACTTCTACTACCACAACTATTACAAGAAATAGTTATAATTTTTCAATATAAGTAGTCACTATCAAACTTAAAACTGATGTTAACCTTTTTTATGTATTTTAACAGATGCTGCTTAAATTGTCACCAGAATCTGGTTTTCAACATCCATTGTACGAAGCGATAGACCAACTAGTAGCGGGAATTATAACTGATTTGAGATTCTGAAACTAAGATATGACATTTCCCGGAAGGTTTCCATTAGGTACGTACGTAATTTTTATTCGCATTTCATTTCGTTAATTGAACAAATATAAAGCATTGGGATAATGATCATAATGATGATGTTTATTGTATCAAGATACAGATCTTTATAGCCCGAATGCTCCTGGATAAGTTAAACTGATTGTAGTTTTGCATTGCCTTCCATCGGATTGAAATGACATCCTAAGAACGGAACCTACGAATAAGTAGGTTCCGAAGCACTTATGTCCTTTCCGGTTCTCAAACCTAACAACATGAAAACGTCCTTTTCATTGACACAACACCCAGAAAATACTCACTGAGGTTGGGGGAATTGTTTAGTGACGTAATAGCTTTATAGCACTTTTCTCAGTTTGAATATATAGTAAATTTATATTGAAATAATGAAAAACACTTAAAAATAATTTTAAAAATGTTCAAATAAGTAACGCAAAGATACATAATCCTGTGTCTGAGAGGCAAAGTAACGTAAAACATAATTAGAAACTTTCACAAGAAAATAAAATAAATTCTTGAGCAAGATCGTATGTCAATTTCTTAAAGGTTAGGTAAGATTATTAATACATTGTATGTGGAACTTACAATACTATATCCCCCGCACTTCAAACACACACACATCAAAGGGGATGGCTTTTCAGAGCAAAAGGGATTCTCATTGGCTGGAGCTAAGGTGAAGTCTCGTCAACATTTACTCCCACGTAGAATTGATAATGAAATTATATTTCTACACTTTAAGATTGTTTGTACAATTAAGGTGTCACCATCCCCCAAGCGTCCCCCAGCCACCACTATTTTCAGGTCAGATATTTGTTTTGTGCTCTCAGTGATAATCACAATACACTACATAACTTCCAAAAGTCTCTTGTCCACACACACACAAAAAAAAAGTCATTATTAAGTTCATTTGATTACTTTGCAACACATTAGGAAGGTTTTATGATTCCAAAACGTTCGTAAAATCATCTAATTGTCATCAGAAAGGAAATAAACAGAACGTATCAGTAAAATTTGTATATATTCTATCTTTCGCAATTCTTTTTTGGAAAAATGGAAAAGCTTGATAAACTAAAACTTATACCACAATTTCTAAGATATTCATGGCTGAAATTTGTTCCCAACTTTGAAAATTAAGAAGTGTATTATCAATATTTTTGTCGATTTCCCAACATTTATGGCGCTTGGTTAAGAGACGTTTTGGAAATAGGCTACAATACTGGTCCACCATTCTAAATTTTTGTGTGTACAGCATTTAAGGTCATGGAAGGAAGTTCATATCCAATAGAAGCTCACTTGAAAAAAGTAATTTGTTATTTTCACAAGATCAACAAAATTAATCTCGCATTACTCGAAGACGAATTAATTTATGTTTACGTGCGGATATTTTGGAGTAATGGATTGGTGTCACTAACTAGAGAACCTTAAGGCATGATACTTTTTGGTTTAGGATGTTCATACGAAATAGTACCTCAAGAAACGTCTAGAAATGAAGTGGCTTGCAACACTATGGATTGGTTCTCAAGAAAAGCGACCTGGAAGTTGCCGACAACTAAAGCTGGAACAAGCAGTGAAGAGGTCTTCAGTGAGGCGTGAGAGATGGCAGCGAAAGTAGTGGCGAGCATAACTATGGTGACAGAAGAGTCTGTGGTGATTGGTGAACGTGCGGTCTGCAGCAGTGGAATACGTGATGGACGCTGCGGCAGGAACGTATTTAGAGCGGACCGTAGGACCCAGATTTACCCTTCCACAACGTTGCTGAATGTATGAAATAAGGATAATTATAGGCCAATTAAACATATGTATCTCAAACCACACAGTTCCCTCCAATAAATACATGTCTGCCGCAGCGTCCATCACGGAAGCCACCACTGCAATGCACACATTCATCGCCGACTCTGCCAGCAGTCCCGTTGTAACACGGTGACTCTTCTGTTACCTATGCCTCTCCCATTCCCCTGCCTAATTGCACACCTTCTTCTGCACTGTGTCTCGATTTCCAGCATGTTTTACCTTCGATACCACTTTCAATGGCATTTCTTACTCCAACCTGTCTTCTATTACACCTCCCTTGCGTTTTCCGGCTGTTGGCGACAACTTCCAGGTCGCTTTTCGTGACAAACCAATCCATAAGGTTGCATCTCACTTCGTTTCTAGACGTTTCTTGTTCTGTTCTGTTTTTTGGTACATTACGTTTCTTGATGTGTTCTTGCCCACATCAGTTCCTGAATCAAAATAGTGTACATTATGGTCCCCTAGTAAGCATCTGAATTTGACCACACAACATGCCAAAAAATAATAAATATTTCTAGTAAATTCCTGATCTTCTAACGTAGCCACATGTGCTGTTTCCAGATTCTGTTTTGCTTGATTTCACATTTTATAATAGCAAAATCCTGGCTAATTGAGACCTTTCTTTTAGCAAAAATTTAGCGATTTGTTGACTTTTATATTTTTTGTACAGCTCGTGCTTTTAACGATATACTTTGAACTCAAATATATTTAGAACCTACATATGATTTACAACTAAACTCTGCAGTTAAAATATAATTCTTTTGAATATCTTTTGCGTTACAAATAAATAAGGATCATATTTTCTATTTTGCATAAAATACAATAGCGGGGCGTTGTTATACTTTCTTGTTTTAATAATGACTAGCTAAAGTACCCGCCCGTTGGTGCGGGGTGAGCAAATAACGTTGGCTACACTAATAGTCGTAATACTTCTATTACTAAGCCTACTACTACTACTACAAATACTGCAACAACTAGTACTAATAAAACAAAACACTATTAATATTATTATTCATAGTAATCCATACCTTACGTATTTTTACAATTACATAAAATGTATGCTAAAACAATCAATTAATTTAAATTTGTATATTTAAAAATATATATTTATATACATTAATTTCACTATTCTTTTAGATTAAACTTGTAAATGATGCATCTATTCATTGTTATCGGTTACTATTGTTTTAATTAGCTGGTCACACGGTCACTTCCGGTGAATTAAAATATACCTATACTCTAATCCGGTACCCAAGGAATATATGTAAACAAAATTTCCAGAAATATACGAGACGAAATGTACGAAATATTTTTTTTTATCCTGGTAAGTTATCCACACCTTGCAACACTGAATTCTGTTCTTTACGTGTGATAGTTATCATCACTAAAGAGTACCAAATAGATGCAATAAACTAACGAAATGTTGTTATTAGGAAAACAAGAAACTTTATACAAAGTTGGCAACACTGCAAGCAAAATGATGTAATTTAGTTCCTAATATCAATGCTATTAATACGAATCGACTTCCAAAAACATGCTTTAAATTTCATGCAAGATTTATGATTTATAGGGAAGTGTTATTTTATTTACTATTTTGCAACTCGGAAGTCCCCTCCAGAGCTGAAACAAGCCACCGGATCAATCGGGGTCAAGTTTTGGACCGGGTCAAACTGGTTCTATACTTGGGACCCGACCTGACCCAGTGATCCGATTTCGACCCGGTGACTCGGGTCCGGTTCATTATTATACACTGTTGCACTTCAACAGTGTTTCTTACAGGTGTGACCGAAACCGGTGGTGTTAACCATTGATTCTGCCAAATTCCCCTGTTGTGGGGGTTTCTCCCCCAAATTTTCGAAAGCCACCTCCCAACTTTCCTTGTTTTATGGTCGGAAATCGATAGAAACCGTGCCAAACTTCAATACACCCTCCGAAATTTTGACTTTAGACCCCGCAAATTGAAAATTCTGGCGGAATCCCTAGTGTTAACCTAGAATACAAAAAATACTAGGCCAATATAAAGTCATACGCGATCGTCGGGTCAATGGGAAACGGTCAGTTTGGTTATTTTGTGTTAAGACCAAGTCACCGAGACAGTCGGATCATTCGGAATAAGATCAGGTCAAGTTTCGGACCGGGATGCTGGGTCACCTATGGTCCCACCTCTTTTACATCGAAAACGGAAAGATTTTCGGAACGAGCATATATAAACTGATTTTGTTTCGTTCTGATCTCAGATATCCTACCTGTTGTAATAGTCTGTACATTGGTTTTCTGCAAATGCCGTTTACGCGAGAAAGAAGACCTAACGCGAGTCGTTTGTTTAAATAAACATTGAGTTCTTTTGTCGCGGAAGGAAAAAAGAATTAAGATGAAAAAGCAAGAAAATAATAACATAAGAGGCAGTGTTGCCAGTGCGTTTTAAGCAAGCAGTAGCAAGTTTCTGAGCAACCGAACTCTGAAACGCCTGCCAACAGAAAATTTATTTCAGTTTCCTTACTCAGTCAATAACACTGTTTTACCAAGACCAGAAATAACAAAAGATCTTGGGGTTATCTTAGGCTCTAAACTAATGTTTAATTGTCATGTAAACAATATAACAGCCGAATCGTTCAAAATTCTAGGATTTATTTATAGAACAGTAAGGTACTCCAGAATGACTAGTACATAACAAAGTTATATTATTCATTGGTTCGACCGAAACTTGAATATGCATCCATCATCTGGAACCTCAGCACTCACATTAATTGTCAGAAAATAGGAAAGATTCAATCTAAATTCCTCAGACTCCTAACGTACAAAACAACTGGCTTTTACCCTAAATTTGAGCATTATGTAAACCTAATTCAGAATGTTGAACTCCTTACGCTGGAGAACAGGAGAATCATGATTGACTCACTCTTTCTTTATAAATTAATTCATAACTGCGTAGATAGTATAGACTTACTCTCTGAAATCCAATTTCGGATACCGGATACCAGAACCCGAATGGATAACAAAGGCCTTTTCCACTGTAGGAAAGCGCAAACTGAGATTCTGAAAAAGTCACCCATTTGGAGAATGTGCTTTTCGTACAATAAATTATGTGGAATGAAAAACGAGGTAGACATATGTAATCAAAGCCAAAGAAGTTTTCAGAATAATTTAATAAAATGATTCTAAAGCAAGCAAAATTACTATAGCCAGTTTATAAACATGGGATAACCAAAAAGAAAAAACTTACGATGGGCACATACAAACCTAAAAGGAATTATAAATAATTTAACTATATTTGTATTATCAGTCTTATCTTATTCTTATATCTATATTTGTATATTTACTTTGTGTTTTTACAGTGTATAGTATTAACTTACATATATTACGTATGCATTACTACCCCACTTGAATTAGCTATGTTAATTTTAAATTTGGCTTTATATTGTGATGTATTTCTCTTGTGTTTAGCATATATTGTGTTTATATTATGTTGATACTATTGACAGTATGGATTGATTATAGTTTACTAAGCATTCCTGGTAATACAAAAAACCTAAATTGTAATTTACATTTTACAGAATACCATAACTGGGCATACGCCCGTTGTATTTCTTCCTAAATAAATAAACACATTTTTGGCTGAAAAAATAAGCTGAATCAATGTTTAAGTAAACAAACGACTCGCGCTGTCTAAAACACAAACGCATATCGTTCACGCGATAGCACTTGCGTTTATCTCATTTCGCGCGTAAGAACACAAGAACATAAAAAGGAGTCTTAACTGTGTATAAACAATTAATTGTAATGGCTCGGTACTAAATACATTCATTTGATTTCTTTTTAATTTCTTGTTCATTTCATGGTGGAACTAAACCAGAAGGAGAATTTATACCAGATGTCTTTGAAACAACGGATTTCGGTTATGAACACTCGAATTGTCCGAAAGATCTGATACCTTTGCAGACATTGAATTACATTGAAGTCGAGCTTGCAAATGCTAAAGGTAAGAACAATAATTTCCCTACATTAAGAAGTGTAGTATCTGCCAACAATTTAACACCTTCAGTCTGTAGATATCGAACAGCTCTAGGACTTCAAGGCAGGGATTCCGCCAGGATTTTCAGTTTGGAGGGTGCAAAGTCAAAATGGGAGGGTGTATAAGCGTAGTTTACAACAGTTTCTAGAATTTTTTTACTGCAAAAAAATTTTAAGTTGAGGGTGCTCTCGAGGATTTGGGGAGGTGACATCCCCCACAGAGGAGGGGGGGGGATCTGGCGGAATCACTGCTCCGAAATGATTGCAAGAGTTGTTGTGGTTTACTCATTTTCAAAATTTAGTGAATTTGGTTCTATCTTAGGCTAAGGAAAAAAGATTTTCAGTAGCTAATATATTAAAACAAGAATATTTAATACCGATCAAAAGTAAAATAACCTTGTGTAACATTGTCCGCAGATGACTCGTCGACATTAGTCTCAAATCCAACCTTGACTACGTTATCCATAATAAAATATCTCAGTAAGGCGAACGATAAATAAATAAAATGAATTTTGTCTTCTTAAGGTGAGAAGGGAGAGGAAATATTGATGTGATATTTCAACTGCCTACCGCTTTTAAGATGAGTGAGAGCGCTTTTTATTTAAAAAAAAAAAAATGCAAAAGTTGTTCGAAAATTAATAGCAATTTTATGTACAGAAAAGTACCTCTGCAGATAGAATAAAATATCAAAGCATTCAATTCGTTACTTAGCACTTGAAACTAATTAGCATTTTCATCATAATTTGTTAAGCAAACATTTCAAAAGCATACTTCTTCTAAAATTTCTACTTCAATTCCGTTTAAGTAAATTGCAAATACCATAGTATACAGGCAATTTCTTTCATTTGTACTTACCACCTTCCTTCACAATAAATTTAAGGAAATGTGTGTCCTGACATAGGTATTCCATTGAACTATCTCGTCACGTAGAAGCCGAAATGGGATAGAAAGGTACTTGGAATTTGACGGCCAAATACAGGAAAGACCTTTTTACATCTCAATTAAGCACCAATCACTAAATAATCAATTTCCGCACAATTATTTTCATTATGGGCACACAAACGAAATTTCCGAGTCACCGTAGCTCAGTCTTAGAGCGTTGCTGTAGAATTCGGGAGGTCGTGGGTTCGATCTCAGCCACCGACCATCCTGACTGAGGTTTCTCCAAGGGGTTTCCTGTCACACTAGGCAAATGCTGGGATGACACCTTTAACATAGGCCCTGGCCGACACCTTCCCGGATTCTTGCCCCTCCCCGTATCCCGGCCTGAGCCTTACATGTCTAAAGGCCATAAATAAAACTTCAAAATTCAGAAACAACATTTTGAAAATGGAATACGCTATGTATCACAGACATATACAATATAGCCTATCACATAAAGATATCTGCATGCATCTAAACAACAGCATGGATAGATTGATGTCCAACCATGTGCCATTAGAACTTTGTAAGGGATAAGTTCTCAAAGACCGGCTGTGTCAGAGGAGCAGAATTGAACGTGTACTTGACAAAGGATAATGAGTTACTGCGTATGAAAGGTTATACGCTTTGCAAAATTAGAACAGGATTGGCAGTTTATGGTAGACACGAACGGCAATAATTGTCAAGTCGTGCAGTTTCTCCCTGCTGACGTCAGAACAAACCCACTTAAAGGAACCAAATGACTTCTCACTTATGACGAGAACCCTGCTCCATTCCCTGAAAAAATAAAATAAAAGAAAACGCCTTTTCATTGGCCACTGTGAACCGTTACCAGGGTGATAGCTTATTGCAACTGACGCTGTCAACGCCTTTCTTATTTTGCTACAAGTATAGGTTAGGTTTCTATCCTGTTGATAACATCTATAAACCTTCTGATAGAAACTTCTCTGCAAACCTATGTAAAACCCGTATCCATTTCTATATGAGTTAGTTGTATTTGCATAATGTTAAATTTATTTCTGGTAAGTAGTCCTGAAAAAAAAAATACATTGATCTTTTATCTAAAAAGAAAAACAACCAAAAATATAAAAGTGTTACTTTATTCAATGTACCTCACACCTTTCACTCTAACTTACTTCATTTTTTTCTCATTTAACTTTACTTGCACACCCACCCCACGCATAGAAACGAAGTTACAACGTGGAAAGATTAGTGTTTTTTCCACTCAGGTATAACAACTTCTCGGAAACTTTCCAACTACACGAGTCAAGCTCTTTTAAATGTTAATATATCATCAATCCGTTCAAGAATTGAATTAATTTCTACGGACATCTCAGCCCCATCGAATAATTCTGTAGCACTAAATAATTGAACAAAATCTTGTAGTAACCAAGTTTCTGCACCACTATCCATAATTAAGGAATGAAATGGGAACGCCCAGCGAAGAGTTATGTTCAATGGATTGCTTCCGTGCTGAAAATCGGGAGTTTCGTGAAGATAGATGAACTTTATGCCGTTCATAGTTTGGACACCTTTGTAACAGCAAGCGTAGGACGTGTTTGCTTTTAGTATGCAATCAAAGGAACGATCTGAGTAGAATTTGAGACAGTCTCTATTACTGGACATTACAAGCCATGAAAGAACCTGGAGAACTGCCAGCATGGAATCCCTTGTTTTAGCTTGAATATAACTGTTGTTGTGGTTGCTATGGAGACCGTTTACTTCACATTTTAGGTCAATGTAGTTGATGTAAAATTTTATAATTAGCTCACATGTTGTGTTATTCAAAACAGTAAATTCAACTTCATTTTGTTGTAATGCACAATTTAAGATTTCAAAGATATCCCAACCATAATTTCGATTCTGTAACTTATCGTCAACGAGAAAGTCGAATTTCATCAGGAATTTCCGGTTCAGATAGAAGAGTTTTCTCAAAATATTAAAATGAAATACATTCATTTTACAATCTTGTTCATTTTGCTTCAGAGCCTGAAGAACGAAATAGAACTCATCCAGGATTTCCCAAGCAAAGAAACTAGTACATATATTGTCCTCAATGTAACGCCAGCATCTTGCTCGCAAAAGGCCGTATTCAGACTGAAGGTTGCATAGTATGAAACTTCGATGAATGCGTCCTACATTACGTTGGACACCATTTTGTTTCATTAACGCATCCACTTCATGATTGATAACATTATGCAACCTTTGAAAACTTCTAATTAGGATGCTGTTAGCGACACTACAGAATCTCTTGCACACGAGCCTAATTCTTGCAATATCAGAGAAACTGAAGAACTCGAAGATAGCTTCCAGTATTTCATTAGGTATGGTTAAAATATCTGGTCCTTTTGGCATTATTATATTCAATATATATGTGTGTTTATAATGGTTTTCTGAGAAGTATTTTCTTTTGGATCAAATATTACCTTAGAAATAAAACTAAATATTAGCCGTCGTTTCTCGACGCTGCACAGTCTTAGCAAATGCATCTAATATTCCAGATGAATCCGTTATTTTGTTCGTACAAGAATTTCTTACCATCATTGCCATGGTTGAATCTCTATATTGTTGAAATTTTCCATCATCATTATTATTATACGTGTATAAAAGAGAAAGAATTTCTTTTGTAAAGCTTTACAATATGCTATAACGTTCATTGTTGTTAAGTCTAATTCAAATATCGGCTATATCATACGAAATCTACCCAAGAAGATAGATCGAAATCCATACTGAGGTTATTTAGATATATAAAGTTCCAAAGACAGGCCTTAATAGAAACTTACAATTTGTTCCTTCATAAAGAATAAATAATAATTGTAATAATAAAATGGCTTTCTAAAACTGCTAACCTATACAACTGATCCACGCAGTTGAATAGCATAGAGAAAGAAGGATGGATGTCTATGAAAGGTAAAACGCATGTTAAAGTCTAACTCTTACATCATTTCCATGTATTTCATATTCTAAAAGGCGTTATAACTTGTGGATTAAATGAATTTATCGGTGTTTTAACAGAATTTATCAGATCGTTTTTAATAGGCTACAACCTTCCACTCAAGGCACTTCTATACTATATGTCCTCAGTTCCAAACATACGCTAACGAGTGTGTTATACTTTAATCAATAAAATCATTATGTATGCATGCATTCGATTTTCAAAAACAGTATACGCTTATGTCCTCAAGGTGAACGATACTTATATTTACGCCTTATATTTAAGAAACGGAACCTCGTTTACAGGAACAGTTAATGAAACCAGGCTTCAGAGCCACCAATATTTACCCCGCTCAAATTGACTCGAGTAACCATTTTTAAGTCTTTTTATCCATGGCTGGTAGTTTATCGCCCTCTGTGCTGTGCTGTGCTGAGAATA
This sequence comes from Lepisma saccharinum, assembly GCA_022664845.1. Taxonomy (NCBI): domain Eukaryota; kingdom Metazoa; phylum Arthropoda; class Insecta; order Zygentoma; family Lepismatidae; genus Lepisma; species Lepisma saccharinum. The sequence goes on along the minus strand of JAGDQP010037317.1, from coordinate 2,996 downwards.
AATGAAAACGTTCTCTACTAGCCGGTTAATCTCAATGCTTCAACGTGGTCTTAATGAAAAGATCATTTAGTGTATAATACAGTGAAACTTTCGAATAGCGAACATCGTTGAAACCTAAACAACTGTTCGCATATTAGATGTTCGTTATTTAGAAATGCACATGGAAATTTCCCTTAACGATCATAATTTATTTATTTATTATTAAGTTTCAGATACAGCTTGAGTTGCCATTTTACACAGAAACAAAATAACAATGCAACAAACTAAATAACTTCACTACAAACTAAATAACTTTACTACAAACTAAATAACATGAAATTAAATTTTAAACAACACATAACACAGCAATTGATATAAAAAACATAACGATTATACTACACAAGAGGAATAACTCACATATTTGTATTTATGTGAGTTATTCCTCATAAGAACTAGAAATAAGAAAATGACGTACAAACTGAATTAATTTACAGTAGTTTCATCTACCCCCACAAGCAGCACACTCAGTGAAAAAGACAACCTTTTATGGTCGAAAAAATAAAATAAAATCACGTTAGTGTAATGAAATCTACGTCGCTATTACGTAACATTTTGGTCTTTTAATTGACGAAATTCTGTCATGTCTCACCCCTCGTTTTTGTCATACTATGATTATATCTAGTTTTCTTTATCAACTGTTTGATCCTAAGCCAATGTTCGGGTTAGAGTGAACTTCTCGGTTTCAACTGTTTTCTGTGTGTTTGCCGTTGCTTTCTGAAATGCGGCTAAAAATTTAAAATCGCCAGGATCAAACGATTGTTTTGGAACAAATTGGTTCATTTATATGTTTATTTGAAACAAATACCTACAGGAACAAGCTGTCACTGGAAAGATTTTACCCACGTTGTTTGGTTTGTGACATTTACCCGTCATTTCGACTTGTTTTGCATTAATTTTCGACCAGAAATTGACGTCTTTTTCACGTGAGTGTGCTGCTTGGGAAATTCCTGTACTGTATATCAATACAGTACGATGAACATACGTAGTTATGGCGTGTGCAGAAATAAATGAACTGCGGTACAGCGTCATAATGACATCAGTAGGAGGACAATTGAATTGAACTGAATTTTAGTGGAATCCTTGAGGCAATTATGACTCAGACCAGCAGTAGCGGGACAACTGTTTGTAACAGCGTTGACAATTTTAAATACAACAGTCTTCTTCTGTCCACTTGAGTTTTGTTACTCATTTTGCCCTTGTAAGTGCATTTTGTTATTACCGTTGCTAAGCAGCCAAAGAACCCGGGACTACTCTTACAAATAACAGACATGTCTAATAATATGTTTCCTCAATATGCTGTCTTTTAGATTTTACTAATGAAATGTAAATGATGTGTTCTTGTCTCTTCTTGTCAGATAGTCGTGGCACCATCAAGGATCCTTTTGGTAAAACTATTTACTCCATCGTTAAGAACAGAACACCCAAGCGAATAAAAAGAGCGTGCATTGTTTCAGGTGAAACGGGTGAAGCAGTGATCTGGTTACAGCGACAAGGAACCTGTAAAAAGCAGGTAGGAACTTTCTAAAGATTTACCCTTTATTTGAGACATTTTCCTGAGTATGATAGGCATCAAAATGAGATACAAAAAACAGTGTCTCTTGCTGAGAATCTGATGTGATTTCTTGTTTAAAATTTTTATTAATGGTATAGCAGGCAACTGTTTCTTTTCGGAGGAACGTAACCAGTAGCTCACCATCTCCAGTTCACAACCCATGGGCCGCGGGCGGCCGTTTCTCTTCGGAGGACCGGAACCAGTAGCTCATATACCTTCGCCTGCACCTCGAGGGAAAACATCTCTGGGCGACCGTTTCTTCTTGCGAGGAATAGAACTTAGAGAGTGTGTTCTCTTATCCCTACATTCCTTTCACTACACCTTGTCTCTCAGAGCCGTGCTTGCCCGCTGTGTTGCTGAGGCCAACATGCAAACGGACTGTTGCAATGCGCCACACACTAATGGTCTCCAATTACAATTCCTTGAACATTCATCGCAAGGTCTTCTTCGGTGATTCCAGCACATTGTCCATTGTCCAAACATTCATTATTTTTGGTTTTGAAGGATCGCCCTTAATTGTCATTGCAAAGGGCCCTGTTTACCAGAAGATTTCCACCCAGAGAGAATAATTTAATTTTGAGGTGCAGGTTTCTGGAAATGCTCCTGGAACAAAGCGCCAGAGAAGGCCTACCATGCATTTTCCTGGATGGTATAATGTGGTATGATGGATGCCATTCACCTGTAAAAGAAACAAAGGATCTTCTTCGTAACACATATATATAGTATATACGAAGTGCACTTAATAAGTTCTGAAAAGTTGTTTCAGTTCAGCTGCGTTACACATTTCCGCCAACAATATTATCATTGTTGGAGGTACAGGTTGATAATCAAAGATCCGGCAACCTCAAAACCTGAAGACTGCCGGAATTCAGAAAATTCCCGATTTTTTATGTGTATATTGAACAGAAAAGAACTACCTATATAGTCATCCTTTAAAGAAAATTAAACACTAAATGAAAAGCAAATTTCTTGCTTTGGGAATTTATAAAGATCAGTTTTTCATTTCAATTTTCATTAGTTTTTTCAATACTTAATTAATTTTCAAATTTAATGAAAATTGAGATCCGGCACTGCTACTAGTCCAAGCCATTTTTGGTTCCGTCCTGAAGCGCTGCTGTCGTAACAGTCGAAATTTTTTTCACATTTCGCTTGATCCATTTGTCGCATCATCCGAACTCTTTCTGTTGTTGCCCTGCCTAATTTAACAGAAAATTTAAGGTTGGAACATCGATCTTAACTATGATATGATGTAGGCGACGATGGTTTTCACGTTGAGTGTTGTGAAACTGTGAAAACACATCAGGTTGTAATACTTTTTAGTGCCTCATTCTTCGTGAAGACCACGTATGTTTTTAAGATGGAGATGAATCAATTCTACCAAATTAATAAAAAATAAATTAAAAAA
>JAGDQP010037316.1:0-18677 GCA_022664845.1 Lepisma saccharinum | reverse complement strand
CATAGCTGGAGTGGAGGTGGAGTGGAGGTGGAGGGGCACATCAGAGCTGGAGGGTGATGTGGAGTGGAGGTGGAGGGGCACACCATAGCTGGAGTGGAGGTGGAGTGGAGGTGGAGGGGCAGATCAGAGCTGGAGGGTGATGTGGAGTGGAGGTGGAGGGGCACATCATAGCTGGAGTGGAGGTGGAGGGCCAGATAAAAGCTGGATGGGAGGTGGAGTGGAGGTCAGGCCAAAATGGACACCTTTGGTGGATAATATTTGTTTTCTATCGCCTTCCTTCTAATTGATCAACCGTGGACGACCGTCTCTCACTTAGAGGTACGGAATCTACAGCAATTCAACATCTTTCACAACTTGTGAACCGTGGGTAACCGATTCTCTTCACAGGCACGGAACCAGTAGTTCGCCTATTCCAATTCGCAACCTGTGGACCGCGAGCGACCGTTTCTTTTCATATACCTTTCACTACAAATTGTATCTCATAACCGTGCTTGCCCGCTGTGTTGCTGAGGCCAACAGCTAAATATGACTTATATAAGATTATGAGACTTAGTGGCGACATCTGTTGAGCAACGTGTGTAGTATCATCATTGTGAACAGTTTCATCAGAAAGTGAGTGTTCATGTTATATGAAGTTGGATAGTCCCATTGGTGAGCAGAAGATCAGAAACATGTTCGTGGACCCATCAGCGAGAGGAGTGGTCATTGACGACATCAAGATATAGGTGAAGAAGTAAGAAAAGATCCTGGAGCACAGGAGGTTGAAGAAACAGCTGCATCCGTTTCCCCCGTGGAACAAGTATATATTAATGAAGAAGTTAACGAACAGGAAGATACAGAGCAGCATCAGATGAAATACAACTACGCTTGAGAGGCTGTTAAAGAAGAAAAGAAGCCGAAAAAACGATGGAGCTCTTTACCATGCAGCAGTTATTAACAATTGTCATGGAAAGATATAATTACCTATGTGGGCGGCAGCAGGAAGAAAACGGAAACGAAGTGAAGCGACAAAGTGCGAAAATAGATCACCAGCTGAAGAAAATTCGACACGAAATGAAAGAAAATCGGAACGAAATGACCTCACGATTGGAAGAAAGTCGAAATGAAATTAAGTTATGCATTGAGCAGTTGAATGGAAAAATGGAGCGCTAGTTGGACGAGCATGAAAACGAAATGATGTCCCGTTTGGAGGACACTCGTAACGAAATGCAAAAGTTGGATACGAAAATGGAAACCAACCATTTGGAAATAAAGTCGCAGGTGAACGACATCGGAATGAGGTGTGAGGAGTCTACGACAATTTTGAAAGAAGACAAAGCAAGAATTTCCGACCAAGTCAAGAAATGGAAGGAGACTGTTGATGATATAAGAAAAGTACGGGAGAACATCAACCAGATGCAAGTCGATCAAAAAATATTCAGACTAAAGTCGAGGAAATAGAGGCTTTTGTCACCGTGAAATGCTCAGAGATGGAGAAGGTAGCTAAGGAAGCTCGTGCAGTTGCCGTGAAGTACACTGAAGTGCAAGGGGTTGTGAAAGAAACTCGGAAAGAAACTAACACCCTCCTGTCCGTCAGTCTTGACGACATGGAAGAAGTTAGGAGGCGTATGACCATCCACGAATCGGAAATGGAAGCTCAAGGAAGCTATGTTCAACAGAAACTGGGATTTTTTCCAGTTACCTAGGGCCGTCCCCGAGATGCAATGTGTACACGGGCCCTTCGATGTATTGGTGATATACCTTTGTGCAGTGATATACCGTTCACCCTTGCAGGAGCAGATAAAATGGCGATCATTATCATCTGAGAGTGAGAGTGGATTTTCGGATAGGAGCAGTGGATCCAGTCAGGGTAAAGCTAGAGATACAAGACACAGGAGGTTCAACAGACGTGCAAGAGAAGAGAGAATCCACAACTACATTCATACAGGACGGAAACAGGGGTGGAATGATCGAGCTGAGATGTGTCCCCATATTCTTCTCTCTGAACTTAAATCCTTTACATGTTACCCATCTCGTCACGCAGATGTGACTACTCGTAATTTCCTATACCAGTTTGAAAGAGAAGAGGACCTATTGAGGATTCCCCCTACAAGATTTTTAGAGATTCTACCATTTGTTTTGAAGGAATCCAGTACTTTACTGGTTCCAATCAAATGTTCATCGATTTGAAGACTACTAAACCTTCAGGCGATTGTCCCTGAACCATTACCATTCGGACGAGTTAACTTATGCTAGATTGACCCGGCTCAGGACCTTGTCCTTTAACCCTAAAACCGACGGTGGAGTGGAGCAGTTCATGACGTCTCGATATTGCCAAAGACGAGATTTGGATCCAGTGAGTAGCGAAGTCCAGATCTGTAACTCGTTAATCTCCTTCTTGCCGGTCGGGTTCCAGAGACAGTTAGTGACAGAAATATGACCTTCCCGGAGATGTTAGAATCCATCGAAAGATTAGAACTAATCCACCATTCTCTGGAATCGAAGAAAACATTTACTAGGGCCCAGGGTGGACAGTATGAGAAGGGAGAGAAAGTCAGAGTAAAGTAGCCGATGTTACCGAATTCGAGGTCAGAGGGGAAGCCACGATGACGGAGACTTCGATAGGAGACATACAAAAACGAAAAGGCAACATATCCCCGTTATGATAACCTTAAAATGTATTCAAAATGGAAACAGCCTAGGAAGTATAAGGACCGACCGTTAACGTATAACAGAGATCAACAACGTTCGCCGAAGGACTGGACGAAACAACAAAGGACGACGCCAGATAACTCGAGGAATGGAAGTGTGGTGAATGCGGACGGGACCCCTGAGGGAAATCCGGAGCACGCTCATCGGACTACGACAAAAAACTAGAAGACTCGCCTTCCTAGCGGGTCGGGGAAGGAACGAATTACCCAACTCAACTGCCCAACATTCCCAAAGGTATCGGCCCAACACCAATGTCGACATCGTAATTATGGGTGCCTTAAAGGAACCTGGACATGATCAAGCAGAGAAAACACAAAAGGAAATCATTATAATAGCCACCAACCATATTGTGGATTGGGAGTCAAATATATTTGATACTCAAGAGCGACATGACTTTTCGACGGAAGAGAAAGAGAACCTGATCTAAGTAGAGTACCCTCCAGCTTAGTGAACGTTAAAGTGTTGGTGCACGAAACTAAAGCTCTTGTTGATAGCAGCGCTGCTGCTTCGTTCTGTTCCAGTGGGTTTTGGTGGAAGATATCCTCTATAGTGTCCCGCCCTCAAATGAAGCAAGCCAAGAACAATATTCTCGTGGACTTTTCCGGGAAGCGGAGGACAAACGTTAGCAGAGAAGTAATACTCCTTATATGCACAGGAGATGCGGAAGTAAACTGTCCTTCCCTCGTGATCGCTGGTCTCAGTCGTGATTTGTTACTAGGAAGAGGATTGAATGACGTTGATGAACGTCAGCTTGGAATTTAAGGAAGGGAATGCTATTGTAGAGGTTGACGACAGTGTTCTATGGTACCGATCATTTATGAAGAGTGGAGTGACTTTCCAACTTGTAGCGAAGTTAACATAGCCAAAGCAAACGAAAGACAGCCAAAAATGATAGAAAATCAAATGAGTGTGAGTGCCACACGGAAGACTCCCTAATTGGATGCGACGGTGCTAAGGAGTGCAGGTGTGATCAAGGATTAGTGAAAGAGATAATCGGAGATTGGGATCTTTTTTGTCTGCGGCGGAAATGAAGCCGTTTCGATCAGAAGGCAATCTATGCGTTGAAGAAAGATACGCCAGGAAACAGCACGAAGTACTTTGTTGTGCATATTCCAAAGGGCCGACGGTAGAGGGCTCTTCGAATGGTTATATGACTAATCATGGTGACATCGAGGATGTAGTTGCTAAAGTAAACGTCGAGGAGGATACCAAACAGAAATTTAAGGCCGTCTTACAAAAGCGGAGAAGCGTGTTCGCAACTGTACCTGGTAAATGCAAAGTCTTCCAGTACACAATCGAAGTTAATACGAACGACCCTCTAGTGAAAAAACATGCCCGATTCCATTGTGCCATCGTGATAAGGTGAGACGCAAAATCAAGACGTGGCTGGATCTAGGATCATAGAACATTCTGTGAGCAAACATCGCCATCCTCTAGTGGCTGTAAAAAAGAAAGGAAAGAATGAAGTCAGGGTTTATTTGGACCTCACAGAATTAAATCGCCACACCCCGTTAGTTAACCTAAGAGTGGAAAAGTTAGATGACTTATTCGCTAGATCTAGCGGGATGAAGTATAGCACATCTCTGGACTTTGTAAAGTCGTACCTGCAGGTGGAAGTAACTTAAGGATGTAGGGACCGTCTGTCCTTTCCTTCAGGGCAGAATGTATCGATTCACTAGAGTGATTTATAGATATCGGAATGGAGCGACTTGTTTGATGGCGGCCCTGTAGAGGGTCCTGGGAGTCGAAATCGTAAATAAACTTGTCATATACGTTGATGACATCCTCATCCCGGGCCGAGATCTCGAAGAACATCTTCAACAACTTGATGAGGTCCTAGCCAAATTTAAAGCAGCGGGAATGACGCTGAACATCAGGAAGTGCGTCTTTCTATTATCCCTATTCACCTTCCTAGGGTTTACTGTCACGTCGAGTGGTCTGAGCAAGCACCCGGAGTACGTCCGGATGGTTGAAGCGTTAAAGCTTCCTCTCCACCTTGAAGAGTGGCAACCGATCCTAGGAGTTTTTAACTGGTTGAAACTGCATGAGGACTGTTTAACACCATCAAACATGAGATCTGTCGGAACATTCTCCTAGTCCACCCGGTTCTTCGTAAGTATTTCATCATCGCTGTGGATGCATCAACTGTCGGGACGGCTGCGGTTCTCATGCAAATTAAGGACGGTCATGAAACGGTGATTGGATTCACTGGAAACATCCTTAAACCGTGCAAAACCCGTTACACAATCACAGAGATTGAAATGTTAGCGATTGGTAGCTGTTAGCAAATAGAGGAGCCTACTGCTAGGTAACCGCACTATAGTCTATTCGGATCATCAAGCTCTAGTGCACTATCACAGGAATAAGTTCTGGAACAGTCGACTCTACCCTTGGTGCCTCGAACTACAAGACCTGGACATCCAAATCAAATATGTGCCCGGAGTTAACAACACCGTGGCCGACGTTTTATCAAGGATTCCAAACCATACAGTTCCGAAGATCATTAGGATTAACAATTTTAGTGTGATACCCGGCGGCTTGCCGAATGTCTCTCGGCGACTGGATACAACATCAAAATGGGGACAAAAAGGTAAACGACCTCATCACATCATTGGCAGATCCGAATGAAACCTCCAGAAATACTACAACATTCTACAAAGTTGAGAAGGGTCTTCTCATGAAACGGGATTTTCACGTACCCGACAAGTGGAGAGTGGTTATTCCGTCCACACTGGTTTGCACAATCATAAGGAATTTTCATGATGAGAGAGGGCACTTCGGATGCTGTAAGATAAATTCTATTGTTCTGGAGAGGTTTTACTGTGACTCGATGCATGACGATGTTCGTCACTACGTGAAAAACTATGTAATCTGCCAACGCAACACCCACCCCCCATCTCACCGGCTAGAATCAATGGAAGCGACTGGATTAAGGGATATTGCGTCCATGGACTTCGTTAGGAGACTGCCTACAGCCGCGGAGAATTACTCGTACCTCTGCACCATGCTCAATACATTCAGTCGCCTATAAAACAAGGAATGCTACAGTTAGATCAGCTATCCGGTGCGCGGAATCGTATTTTGTCCATCTAGGGTACCCAGAGCATTGCTCTGTGATAACGGGCCTTAATTTTCGTTCGGAGAGGTTTCAAAGAGCAATAAGAAAGTGGGGAGTAAAGATGTATTTTGTTACTCCGTATTACCCACAGGCTAATCTAGTGGCGCGGATGCACCGAGTAATCAACAGAATGTGGCGAACTATGTGCGAGATCAACCACAGTTCCTGGAGTAAAGTCGTGAATGAAATCGTCCTCTTATTGAATTACACCTTGGTGGACGGCCTCAGCTACGCGCCAGTCCAAATCTATCTTAACGAGTAGCGCCCAACACCAGTGCAGCAGAAACTTTGCCTTCAAGTATCGAACTCGCCGGATACGTGGTACAATAAACTACTAATGGTCAGTCAGGCACGTCGAGACCGGACACAACCAAGGAAACTGGCTGAGCAGAGAGGAAACGGTGATTGTAGAATGGTTAGATGAGGAGACCTCGTGTTCCTAAGGACGCACCCTAAAAGCGACACGACGTTTAGTGCCATCAAGAAAATGTTCGTGTTGTATCCGGGACCTTGTACCTGTGTTAACATAAGCCTAGTCCCAAAGTTGCTCGTCTTCTGGCAGAGATTAGGCCCGCAAGCGGAAGAAAATTGCAAGATCTGGACACCTTCGTCCGAGATTCAGGAGAAATGGAAGGACAAGTCTCGCATGTTTCTGCCCCGGCAAACTTGATGGACCGACTGACTGTGACGATTCATGAACACACGGGATGCAAACGCCCAGATAGTTACTCATGACGATGTATGTGTTGACGAAGCTATCGAGCCGAGGATGCAGTTAGCGTTTTGTGTTTTGTATATATGTATACATGTTTTACATTGTCTGTAAGCGTGAGTGCGTAATGTTTCAGTGTGATAATCCATCGTGAAGCAATGCTACCAGAGATTGGTTCCAAAGATCGACTTATCTTCAAACATAGATCGAACTATGATTTATTCAATTACTCAGACTTTGTTGGTAGAAAGCTGCCAAACCTGTTGTATATATGCATATAGGTCATTATTTTTCCTTTATCTTTTTGTCGAGTTGTTTCCGTGTGTGAAACTTGAATGTTCATGATGTTATGGAGCTGTGATTTATTATGAGTGCTTATAGCCTGAGTAAATGTATATGTAAATTTGTAATGATGGATTACGATATGCCATGGGTTCGGAGCCACGATCGGGCGCCAAATATAACAGTGTTGGACAATAGCCCGTTTGCAGTGTGTTAATTAGCTATGTATTAATTGTATTTCATATCTAACTTAAGAGATGGCCCAAGATCGCAACTCTCGGTAATTAGTTTTGTTACTTTACCAGCATATTTTAAAGAAACTTTTAGTCTCATTTAACTACTGTCGAAGATAGAATCGTATTGTAATTAATTCGATATTAACTAATATTCCTTTTTGCAATTTTTTAATTATCTAAACGACAGCCATTATAATTTATTTTATGCTTCTATATAACCCGAGCAGCATGTACCCTGAAGTTTGATCGGTGCAAATAGTAGTTTATTGCTTTTGTGACAATAAAGCAAGTGTTTCGAACCACATGATTTTTATTATTGGACCATTTCTCTTCAGCTTCGAGGGATTCCCCAAGCGACCGCTTCTCTCTAAGGAGTGGAACTTAGAATGCGATATATTGTGGACAATATTTCCTTTCTATCACCTTCCTTTTCATTGATCAACTTCGGACGACCGTCTTTCACTTAGAGGTACGGAATCTACAGCAATCCAACATCCTTCATAACCTGTAGACCGTAGGCGAGCGATTCTCTTCGCATTTTTGGAACCAGTAGTTCGCCATTTTCAATTCGCAACCTGTGGGCCGCGGGCGACGTTTCTTTTCGGAGGACCGTAAACAGTAGCTCACCATCCCCAGTTCACAACCTGTGGGCCATGGGCGACCGTTTCTCTTCGGAGGACCGGAACCCGTAGCTCATATACCTTTCACTACACCTTGTCTCTCACAGCCGTGCTTGCCCGCTGTGTTGCTGAGGCCAAGAGCCAAATAGGACTGTTATAGGTCATTCCAGAGAATTTCGACAAATAAAATAAGAATTGGTTGCTCGACTATTTTTTATTTCCTTCATATTTGGTACATTAAATGCCAAAGTTGAAAACAGTTGTTGAAAAAATGTTATTGCTCATAGTTCAGGATATACAGAGTGTTCAAAAACGATATTCTGCAAAAACAGGAATTATAAAGTTACACATATTTCACAAACCATTTGAGATATTTGAATAATTCATAAATATTTAAAATATAGACACCTCAGAGAATATTTAAACCTATGTCTTTAAGTTCCAGCCTCAAAACGGTTAACGGACAGCGTGGTTTATACAGTTGTAAAATATAGGTGAAATTGTCATTTTTAGATTTTTTCTAGATTGAATGGAAAGAAATAACAAGCCTTTTATTTTGTTATTAGTATCTACTATTGTCACTGTAGTGGTAGAAAAAAAATAACTTTCTGTGTCATTTCCTATTCTATGTATCGAGATTTCAATTTCATAAAATCTCACATTTGTCAAAATTTGAGGTGTTGTAAGTCAAAAGTGGGAGGGAGTACATATTTACAAAATTTCGCGTAGGTGTTCCCTTGTTTATATTCTAAAACCCTTAAAGTTTCTTTTTATTATTCAAACCCCTCTACGAAATACAGCTTCTTTATTTACTTAAAAAGCTATAGTCGTGTCAATACAAATTATTATTATTAAGAAGTGAGGCTATTGTTAATAATATTGTATTCTATCAGAGTAATCATTTAAGGAGAAACTGTGGTTAAAGAGCACTTATCTCCGATCTGATGGCACGAACTCTTCCTGAGTAACAGTTTTTTCTTACAAGTTATGTACCCAGCCATGTCATGCGACGAGATGTTATTCTTTTCGTTAGGCTTAATAGAATCAATCGACTTACATTTTACATGGAACTCGCGTTAAAATCTCAGCTTTTGTTTTCAAGTTACGTTCGGCGCATACCAATGTTACGTAAAGAGATGTTACTCTTTTCGTTACGTCTAATAAAATACACAGACCTGCTTCTTAGTAGTAATAATCTAACAAAGACGTTTAGCATCCTAAGATACCGTGGATTTACCAATAGCTGATGTGCAGAAGTGACGGCCAACATTTAGTTAACCCTCCGTCGCACAACCGTTTTGTAACTTTCTTGCATCAATTTTAAGAAACTGTATTTCATAGAGCGATTTGAATAACAATTGATGTATAACCTACATTCTCATGACATGAATCGTGCATTTCCAAAGCGTTGTAAGTGCCAAATACAAAATGTTACAGAAATCTCAGGTCTATCGAAAGAAAATGTATTTATAACCTAAGACAAATACATTTCAACTTTCGTGTTTTCAACACTAGGGTCAACGGTAGGCAGACGATGTGTTGTGGCATTGTGAAACTTGGAATTTACAACGTGTTTTGTAATAAAATGCATTCTCCAAACAATGGCATTTACAACATTTTGGAAATGCGCGATTCATATAACATATTTTTTAAGAAAATAATAATAAAACAGCCACTCAAGTGCCACGATTTTAACAGCGAGATCCAAATAAAATGTAGGCCAATGGATTCTATTAGGCCTAAAGAAAAGAATAACATCTCTTCACATGACATGGCTGCGTACATAACTTGTACAAAAAAACTGCCAATAAGTAAGAATTCGTACCATCAGATCACAGATGAGTGCTTTTTAACCACAGTTTTTCCTTAAGCAGCAGAGAGAAGAAAGCTAAAATAGCTCTGTGCACTAACAAAGATCGTAAAACATAATATATTTGTGGTTAAGGCAGGAGATTTAACTGATTACTCTGATAGAATACAACATTATTGACAATAGCTTCATTATTCAATGATAATTTGTATTGACACAACTATAGCTTTTTAAGTAAATAAAGCAGCTGTATTTCACAGAGTGATTTAAATAACAAAATGAAACTTTTAGAGGTTTTTGAATATAAACAAGGGAACTCCTATGCCCAATTGTGTTCATGTTCATGCTCTCTCCCCCTTTTGACTTACAACACCTCAAATTTTGACAAATGTGAGATTTTATGAAATTGAAGTCTCGATATATAGAAAAGGAAATGACACAGGAAGTTATCTTTTTCTGCCACCACATTGACAATAGTAGATACTAATAACGAAATAAAAGGCTTGTTATTTCTTTCCATTCAATCAAGAAAAAATCTAACAATGAAAATTTCACCTATATTTTACAACTGTATAAACCACGCTGTCCGATAACCGTTTTGAGGCTGGAACTTAAAGACATAGGTTTAAATATTCTCTGAGGTGTCTATATTTTAAATGTTTATGAATTATTCAAATACCTCAAATGTTTTGTGAAATGCGTGTAACTTTATAATTCGCTGTTTTTACAGAATCTCATTTTTGAACACCTTGTATATCCTGAACTATGGGCAATATTATTTTTCAAAAACTGTTTTCAACTTCGCTTGTATATGGCATTCAATGTACCAAATATAGAGGAAATAAAAATAGTCGAGCGACCACCACTTGTCGAAATTCTGTGGAGTGGCCACAGGTCGAATTAGTACTACTTCTCAAAATCAAACATATGGTCTTAATAAAGAAATTCAGCGAATAATGTAAATTAAATAAAATACAATGTCTATATTTTTATACAAAAATCTTATCCTTGTTTCTGAATTATAAAGTTCTGTTTTTGCCATTAAGTTATTATTAGATTGTTTCAAACTCTATCAAAACTGAAAAAAATATTTTGATTTCTTCTATTGTCTCTTTTGAACTTCACAAGTTTTTAAGGTAAAAGTTTGTTACTGTTATCCTCCTATGTACACATGTCTGAAGATATATTAACAAAAGCTAAATTTGTTTCAATTTGCGATTGTAACGAATACACTCATTCACATAAATGTGGCCTTTTATGTTGACAGAATGTTCTATCACTTCCAATTAAACACCTGTTATTGAAACCTTAATTTGCCTTCTTTTTATTTTATAAAATAAATTATTTTCCCCCATTACAATTTAATTACATTCTTTTATCTAGAAATAGTCTTCATCACTTGCATTTCAGTCCTTGAAGCGACGTTGAAATTTAACACCAATTGAGAATATGAACTAATCTTTTGAATAAGCTAGAAGCTCAAAAAGGGATCAAAACAGCGAATTTAATAATGAAGTATTAAAGACATTCTATCACAATAAGTGGGACTCTTTGCTTTGGACAGTAGGTGTTACTTGAAATTATTCATTTAACATAAACATCTCTTTGTCAGATGTTTTGAAAACAAAACTGCGAAGGTGTGAAGAAGAAAATATAATTAAGTATTTATTATTCTGTGTCCTGCTTATTGATTTTTATATGGATGTCGTGTTATGGTATTTGTGTTCGAAATTGCCTGGACATAAAGATATTGTCGATACATTTGCCAAATCCAGTAAAAACCCTCCAAAAATCACTCCAACTATAATCTTTTGGATGGATATTCAAACAATAATAAAAAGAAAAATTAAACATACATGGAGAAATAAATCGGAACACGATATTAATGAATCTAATTCTACGTACAAATGGTATTACAAAACAAATGCAGATAAACCATGTTTCGCCAGAATAAACATCCCTAGAAACATATTACTCACAATCATAAGAGCTAGAACTAATCACACTAGACTTAACGGATGTCTACATAGAATGAAAATACTAGAATCTCCAAATTGTGAATCTCAAAAAGAAATACAAGAGGTACAACACCATCTTACAACATGTTCACATTACCAAAAAAGCAACAGAGAAACACTCTTAAAAGCACTTTATGAATTAAAACTACCGAAACCAATAAGTATAACAAATATCCTATATCAACCTACCAAAAAACAGTATACTTCATACACAACTTTTTTTTAAAAATTGGAAAATTATTATATATTTTTTTACATCCACAACTATAAAACAACAAAGATAGTTGAGGCTCATAATGTAACATATATATTAAATAATGTAACGAAATGATTGTAAATAACAATACTGACAGTAACATAAATAATTTTGTACAACAAATGTCAAATGATACAATCCAACATTGCAATTTGTATTATTGTAAGAAAACTGAACCAATTTATGTTCTGTAATTACTGTGTTAAATTCAAAACATCAACGACAGCAAAAAAAAAAAAATTCATCATAGTTCAAAAAATTAATCAACAAGTTATGGAAATCATTCATCTTATGATGCTATATATGATTTTTATGAGGAAAACAGTTTAAATTGAAACGTTTTCGATATGGTTGAACATATAAGCTATTACAGCAATAACCGAAATAAGGAAGGAAGTAAGTATGGTATTTTTGCGTGATAGAAAAGTAATATGTATTCTGTTTTAATCATACAGTTAGGAATGAAATAGAGAGAGCATTTATGACGTCACATGAAGCCAAATTTACGGTTCAGTGGCAGCCATCTTGTGTGGCCCCATCCAAGTTACTAGAGTAGCATAAGGTATAACATTCCCGTATTGGTTGCTACCTATAAGCAAACCAATAAGATTCAAGTGCTCTCTCAGCGCTTATTGCTACTTCAGTCCGTTGAATGCTCCCATTATCAAAATATGGGACCAGTTAATTTGGCGGAAATGTCTCGTCCCTTCTATCTCTTTGCTTCATTCCCCTCTCCAACAAAACAGCCTATGATTTTAATAGTCGATATTTGTATGTTGCTGTTTGAACATTTATAACAGGATATGGTAAAGTATGCACGTAGCATGAATAGTTTGACAATCTCTCTTCTGGGTGTTGTATCTATTGTTGAAATCTTACTGAACGTTGTGAGCACCTGATTTGTTCACTCATGATATGAATAAAGTAGCTACATGTTACATACATATGGTTTAGAAACTAACTTGTCGCTTTTGTCTTTTAGTGACAAGGTGGAACTATTACAGTTTACTAGTTACACTTAGCATTTGTCTGAAGTGCACTTTATTCCCCGTATCAAAAACCATTTGATTGCACACTCTTTTATATCTAGTATTTGGTTTGTTCTGATGTCGCTGACAGGCATTCTTACCATTCAAGCATAATTGCCTACTCAATTTCTTCAAACGTTTTAACACAGTATTACAAGAACAAAGTAAACTTTATGGAGAATAAAGTTAAAACTTCTGTCAAATCTGTAATAGTTGGTAATAGTCCAGTATTTTGTATTGGACTGAAAACGCGCACTACATACCAGGTATATGCATAAGTTTTTGCCGGTTTTTGTGGTAAAGAAAACACGTAATTTTTAAGGGAAATTAATTTTGTTTTATTCAAAATATTGGCCATCGGCTTCTACACATTTCGTCCATCTTTCAGGTAATTGATGCATACCATGAAAGAAAAACTGCTTGTCTTTTGTGGCAAACCATTCGTCGAGCCATTTTCCAACGTCTTCGAAATTGCTGAAATGCTGCTCTGCGAGCGCGTGCTCCATTGATGCGAAGAGGTGATAGCCAGATGACGCCAGGTCTGGGGAGTACGGCGGGTGCGGAAGGATGTCCCATCCAAGCGATTTCAAGGTGTCTTTCACTGGTTTTGCTGTGTGAGACGGCGCATTGTCGTGTAACACAATCATTTTGCCATGTCTTCGGGCCCATTCCGGTCGTCTTTCGATCAATGCGTGATTTAAATTAATCATTTGTTGGCGATAGCGTGCATTAATGGTTTCGCCGGGTTTCAAGAGTTCATAATACACAATACCGCTCTGGTCCCACCAGACACAAAGCATGGTCTTCTTGCCGAAGCGATTTGGCCTTGGTGTTGAAGGACCGGCTTCGCCAGGTGAAAGCCACGATTTTTTCCGCTTTGGGTTTTCAAAATAAATCTATTTTTCGTCATCCGTCACAATTCGATACAAGAAGGATTTTCTTTCGTGGCGTTGAAGCAGCATTTCACAAGTGACTTTGCGGTTTTCCATTTGACGTTCATTTAAATCGTATGGGACCCATTTACCCAGTTTATTGATCTTCCCCATTGCTCGTAAACGTCCGCTGACTGTTTCTTGTGACACATTTAATGCTTTTGCCAATTGCTGTTGAATTTGAGTTGGGCCATCCTCCAATAACACCTGCAATTGCTCGTTTTCGCACTTTTGTGGTCTACCAGAGCGCGCACTGTCTTTCACATTGAAATCACCACTTTTAAATTGTCGAAACCATATCTCACATGTTCTAATCGATGGAGCGTGTTCACCATATGTTTCTACCAGCACACGATGACTCTCAAGAGCCTTTTTCTTTTGATTAAATAAGAAAAGTAATGCGTGCCGCAAATGTTCCTTTTCAGGCACAAACTTCGACATGATCACTGAACGATAAAACAAAGACTCTAGTGTTTGGCGGACTCAACTTGTGTGTGTTTGTAGTTTAATGTCAGACGAACAAAATGAAGTGTGTCAAATGAATACGCTGCGAACTTTTCGCTGGCGCCATCTCTTAGGTAAACCGGAAACTACTTATGCATACACCTGGAGGATTAGCTATATAAATATAAGGGGCGGATCCAGACTGAATATTTGGGAGGGACGGTCGTTCGGGCTCAAAACAAGGTAAAAGTGTATTGCAAAAAAAAAAAGTAAAACAACTTTAGCAAAAGAAACATAGCTCTTCTGTAGAACTAACATATTTAAAAATTGACACGGATTACAATAATAATAATAAGTGGAAGAAGAAGAAGAATGCGATTTTCTTTTTAATAAAGACCTTTTAATTCCTATTCATACACTAATGTTTATTACTTGCTTCTATTCCTTGCTATTTTCAATTGTACTTGCATGTAAAATGCACGACTAACCTATGTGAATTACAATTTTTTGAATACCTTAATATTTTAACAAATGCAATAGGCCTACAATCACGCCTGATTCACAAATAAAAGTGTATATAATTACTAATGCTTGATTAGTTTGTACGACAGATTTATTTGTTGCAAACATAAAATAAACAGTCTTGAATAAACAAAGGAAATGCACAAAAGAATCAGTTCCCGTCTCACGACACTTTACAAAACAAATTCCAGCTTGCGTTGTCGCAAAGCAGCGAATTTCTCTACCAGTTTCTCAACATCGATATTGATTTCACGATGGACATATATGAGAGCTAGCCCAGTAAATCGAGCTTGGGTCATCCGACTTCGAGTCCAGGTTTCGTGACCATTAGGTCTATTTGCTTTCTGCACCTATCAAACTGGCATTTCTAAAACAGGAATATTGACAAACACTTGCGGACAGATAGGGCAATTGTCTGCCAATTGTTAACAGGAAGCAGAGATCGGTTTTTAGAACGGAGGAAGAGCGCAAAATATCGCATCTTGAAAAGAACAGAAATGACCAACTGCGTTTTCGAAGGTCGACATTTTCTGAGCAAGAACGCCAAGGCAAGTAATTGCTTGCGATGTATTGCTTCATTTGACTGCTGCAACGTAAAGAAAAGTAAGGCCTACCTACTTTAGATTTTATTTTATATTTATAATACAAAGTTGAAAAAATCAAGAGCTCCAACTCTGGGATGTGTTTTATTTAATTTTTAAAATAAAAAGTATCCAATTGTGGGGGGGCGATGGCCTCGATCCCCCCCCCCCCCCTGGATCCACCCCTGATAAAACTGTTACATGTTTTATTAGTGCATTTATTGTTATTAATTAGATTATTAATTAGTAAAACTTCGTGTTAAGGTTTTATTTATTATGAAACTATATTTAAAAGTGTTTCACAAACTCAAGTTTTACCGGAGACGGTAGAATTTGATTTGATTTATTTTTACTGATAAAGTTAAGACTATTTAAACTTCTCTTCCACAATACCAATTACATTATTAACAGTTTTGTATTATACATTGATACACTTACATCAATGATACAAACAAATAACTAAATGTTTATTCTAACATTCACACACACAGACACAAACACACACATTAAATGATACAAACACAATCTAGATATAATGCACATAGTATATTGTGATCATATTACAGAAAAAACTGTGAGTAGATTTTCTATCAATTACATATTTATTCGCTTATTTACGCAATTGAGTACACACACAATATTGTGTGATGTAATATGATATATTTCAACATGAATGAAGAAGAGCTACTGCCAAATATTTCTTCCTTATAAAATGGTAACCTGATCAGTATTTGTATTTGATTTCTGCTAATAATATGTTACTGTAATTTCTTTCGAATGTAACACTTGATTACTTTTTCGTGAACTCTGGAGGCAATCACCCGATTGCAAAGACGTAGACCTAGGCTAGACCATGGTTTAGGCTAACAAGGAACACTCGCCAGATCTCAAGGACAGATTTTGATGAAAATTCGTAGATAGGTACAGTGCAAACCTAGGTAAACCTTCATAGCCAAAATAATAGATGCTGTCGTCAACAAAAATAACGACAGGGGAACCCGAGAAAGATGGAACGTAGAGAGCAAATAAATCGAATACTGAGTGCGGAAAACGCCTTTTCTTTTATAAACTGTTTCATATATTGAAAGAAAATGGCTATTAAAAGATATTGGACAGCAGGTGATACATGCTGGATGGAATGACGGCAATGGCCGCCATCTTGACTACGCCTCAAAATTTTTAAATAGTAAGTGAGCCATGTGACGTATCAATCTGCGCTGGATAGTTACAAGAAACCCAATAATGAAGTCAATTTTTCCATAACTCTAATCCGGGATTTCAGGTGTGTAAATTTGTATGTATTTCAGGATGTGCAATTTAAAATAAACCTTTTCACATACTTCTTTTACGTAGGAATATCAGGATAATGTCTCGTCCATTGTCACTCCCAGGTTCCTAACCTCTTCGCTAACAGTTAAAAATTCGCCTTCTAATTTTAATTCATGTTTATCTATGTGGGATAGTTTCGTGTTATTTAAAATTATAGCTTGCGTCTTCCTTGGATTCAGATGGAGGCTATGCTGGCGAGACCATTTTGATATCGCTACCAGATCATCATTCATCTTATATATTATCTGTTCTGAGTCTTTTCGATCATCCTGTATATAGATCTGTAAGTCATCCGCAAATAAATGAAACTGGCAGTGTGATTCAATTCTACCCAAAATTGGACTCGGAATTGACCCTTGAGGAACCCGGCTCTATGAGGAGCCCATTAACATCTACCCAGTTCAAAGATTCATTTGTCAATTATTCTACCGTACAAATATGATTTAAACCACTCACACCGTTACACCTGATTGAAGCGAAATTATATTGCTATAGTTTCCCAACTAGTATAATATCTAGGTCCACAGAATGAAAAGATTTACTATAGTCTAAAAGTGCCATCACTGTCATTTCTTTTACAGTCGCTTGCAACCTTTATGTAATCAATAATCTTTGCTAAAGCCGTGATAGTGCTGTGATTTGGACGGAAACCGGCTTGAAATTGTTTTAGAACTTTATTACTTTCAAGATAAGTATGTTAAGTTGTTTGTGAACAATTCTTTCGAGAGCTTTTGATATTGGGGTAAGAATATTTATTGGTCGCTATTCATCAGGTTGTGTCAATTTATTTTTCTTAGCAAAAAGTTTAACTAGCGACATTTTCCACAGTGACGGATACGTCTCTATGTGTGTAGAGAGAAATTAAAAATGTGTGTGGGTACTGGTGTCACGACAGCTATTATTTTATTTATTAATCCAATGGATACACTGTCAACTCCAGTTGCTTTAGAACTTATAGCCTAATCGCCCTTGTGTCGTCACCATCCGTTTACAAACATTACCGAACGTATTTCTTTTAGAATTACCTCTTTTTTCCTTAATATTTATTGCCGAGTTACGCGTAACCAATTCCTTGTTTAACTCACCTGTTGACCACAAGTCAGGAGAGAATAGGTGTTTACGTTTCCCTATTCCTAGAGAGTTTATACAGTTCCATATGGATTTTGTAAATGTTTGATTCCGGCAAAGCATGTATGTTTGAATTTGAATTTGATTTCTTTTATTTGTGGTCTTTAGGCATCTAAGGCTAATGCCAGAATAACGGAGGGGGATTCGGGAAGGTGTCGGCCAGGCCTATGTTGAAGGTGTCAGCCAGGCATTTGCCTGATGTGACAGGAAAAACCTCAGTCAGGATGGTTAGCCGCTGGGATCGAACCCACGACCTCCTAAATCCTACGTTAACGCTCTCACTGAGCTATATCGGTCGCATTCATTTCGTCGACAGCTCACTTTGTCGACAGATACGTTTTGCCGACAACTCATTTTGTCGACAGGTACTTTAGTGGCACAAACTGGAGAGGGATGAGCTTAGCTCGCAGAATATTATGTTATCAAAAGAGGTAGGGAGAAATTTATAGGATATTAATATAATAGGATACGCATATTTCAGAATCTCACAAACAAGGGAGAAGTTACGGGAGTGTTTCTTTCAGGATTTTTTTTCGGGAGTGCAAAATCAAGTCGTGAGGGGCCTCACGAAAATTTTAAATAATGCATATTGTTTGCTAAGTACTAAAATATAAAACAACACTAATGTTATTTAAAAAACATGTCGTCCTTCCTCAGTTAACCTCAAAATAACATGAACAATATTTGTAGAATATACTTTTATATGCGTATTTCAGTATACGTTTGAGTAACAGTGCTAAAATTAATTCTTTCGAGGGTGCGGTTGAAAACATCCGGAGGGGGGGGGGCTTTATGCCTGGAAGAAACATTGGTTACGGGGATGGCTATGGGGAGATGAATCCCCTTCCAAATCTACCGTAGCCAACTTGTAGATCTCCAGTTTTATCACTATTCTTTATTTTATGCATATGTGATAAGCTAAAGTTAGACCCTGACTTTTTCAAATGACATATTCTAGTTCCCCCCCCCC
>JAGDQP010037315.1:0-18678 GCA_022664845.1 Lepisma saccharinum | reverse complement strand
GTTTGCTATAGTTTTGTTATAATTTTAGTACTACGGTAAAACAAATTATGAGCTTGAGTGATAACCAGTTAAAATAAAATATTGGCCATATGTTTTTAACTGCTGTGGTAATTTTGAGATAAAAAGTTAAATTTGTTTTGTTTTTTATCTTGTTGGTTGTTATGTTGTATTGTGACTTTTGTTTGATATTGCTACATATTTTTTTTAAGCTTTGATTTTTTGAAGTTAATTGGGTTGCGGAGTTGAGATTGTAGTAAGGTGTTGTTGAAGTAGTGTTCATTGATTACTACTCTGTACTATAATAACTATACTATCCATTCCGCTCGACTTTAAGAAAACACTGCAGTGGGTTACACCATTTCTGCACGAAGCCCCTCAGTTCAAAACGGGTATTTTTTTATACATACCGATTAAATAATGGCGGCCATTTTAGTATTGCGGCGCATACCAAAATTTGTGTTATCAGATTTTTATTGAAAATGTAATAACTGCGGACTGGTTTATCATAGGATATTCAAACAAAAACTATTCTTTCCAATAACATCTGGTTGATAATTCTAGTCATCTGTATGAAATGACCATAACAAAGTAGAACTGTTCAAAATGGTATCCAAATACGATTGTCAAAGTAGAAACAATTGCGGTTTTCAGGGCGCTTTTCCGCCCGGAAGGGATTGAATATTAAAGTTGATCTCTTGTACACTATTACATATCAAAGTATATTGAAGATATACAGAATATGAAGGCTGAGATATGCTTCTTTAATAGACCAGAATTTTTAAATATCCAAAAATTCGTATTTTATGCATATTGGAGGCCCAATATCTCTAGTGGGACAAAATATAAAAGTCGAAATTTTACACGTCATACATTTATGTCAGTAGAAACTACAGTAGAAATTTCAACTTTGATATTTGAGTTTCAGCTATAGTTACAATTTGCAAATTGCTAATGATGCTTGTGCATGCTTTGGTACGAACATTGAAGATTCTTATCCCTGATGGGAGACCAGATAAAAATATAATTTTTCCACACTTTATACACTTATGTCAGGAGCATCTGCAATACAAATTTCAGCTTTGATGTTTGAGTTTGAAGAGAGTTACAGATTTGCAAATTGGGGATGAATAATATTCATGCGTGCTTTGGTAACTCGTGTAAAGAATGGTTGGTAATGGTAATAACAAATATTCTTTATTACTATCAAAATTATGAAGAACGATTTTCCTACTGTAATGTTAATTGATATGGGTAAGTAATAGGAGATGCAGACAGTTTTATGAGCTCTTTACACACACATAATACGTGGCAACATTTTGCAAAAGGTTTAGTTGCATAATAGAATAAAAAAGGCAAACTGGATATGCGAAGCAGTCATGTTGTCATTTGAACACTAGATATAAAATAAGCTTTTTAACAATGATATTTCAGGATCTACTTTACGTATTCACATCTTTCTTTGGCACTCTCTTGGTAATATAACATTTCACGAAGCGCGCACCAGCATTATTCGCACCCCAGTTTGCAAATTTCTAACTCCCTTCAAACTCAAATATAAAAGTTCAAATTTTTCCCATAGTTTCTCCTGACATAAATTGTATGACGTGTGAGAAAATTAGATTTTTATATTTTTGTTCCACCAAAGATATTGGGCTTCCAACAGGCATAAATTACGAATGTTTGGATTTTCAAAAAAATATAAAAAAATTAAGGAAGCATATATCAACCATCAACATATTTTGATATGTTAATAGTGAACGAAAAATCAACTTTGATATTAAATTCTTTCAGATCGAAAAAGCACCCTGAAAGTCGGAATTGTTTATTTTAACCAGGGTTGGAATGTTTAAAACAAAATGTTTTAAACAGAGGCGATTGTTTTAAACATTTTGTTTAAAACATTTTGAACATTTGTCTTAAACGATATTTTTTAAAAGTCGTTTTTAAAACATGTTTATTTTATATTTCTTCTTTGAAAGAATCATATTATTTTTAAGAGTACGAAGGGTGTGTTCTTCAGTAAAACGTATTCAGATTTTCCGTGTTAAAGCTAGTTTCCAAAATAATCATTCTTATGGCGCCGCAAGCCTACAGTTGGAGACATAAAATGCGTTGTTTTGATTTGTTTTTAATCGGTTGAATGCTGTTGAGCAGGAGATATTAATTCGCTATCAATAACATGAAACAAGATGTTCATATTTCAATTCTTTCTTTTTTATTTATTGTGAGAAATTGCCAGCAAAGAAAAACTTCATAGGCATGTATTTGCTTCTATGATTACATTACTCTATGCCCATTTTCTTATGTTTATGAGGAAAGGGACAGTAGAGAGTAACTGTGCAGATTTGATATTATCTTGATAATACAGATTATTTCTTATGTCGGGTGGTAGAACTTATTAGTTAATCTGCTCCTTTGCTGTTCGTTTATAGACTCACTATCAGTGGGTTACACAGGAAGGAAAAAGGTTTTAAACTGGATCACTTTATTAACGTTAATTCTTCCGAAAATGATAAAACCGTAAAGGCTAAATGTAGACTGCGTAAAAACAAAATGGCAGGTCTTATTACCCGAATGAGAGATCATTTCAAGAAGTGTAATTCAAATCCCGGCAAAGACATTGGAGAATTTTCCTCTAATGTTTCCATGCCTGGCACTCTGAGATGTGCTCAGCCTCCTACCAAATTGAGTACCACAGTGTACTTGGTATGCCTGGGCACTTTGGGAGGTAGAGGCATCCGAGCGTGGGACTGACCACCCCACCTCTCTTCTTGCCGTTGGTCGAGAATATGTGGATCGCTACAGCCACATCCCCTATGCGCCGTTCACTGCGCGTGCGCATTGCACAGGATATACCTGTACCTTTCTACCTTTTATATAATAAATAGCTTTGTCATTGAATTTTAATAAATAGCAAATTTCATCAAATCTTGTAAAATAGCTCCTATAATTTCTAGTAAGTACTTATGAATAGACCGAAAGCGTGATTGAAACGTTATAAAAGCCTCAGCAGATGTAGAACCTATCATAACCCCTACCAATTATTTATTTAAAAAATTGTTTAAAACGTATAAAAGACGGTTTTTTTTAGTTTATAGAAAACGTATTTAAAACAGAAAACACCAAAAATATGTTGTTGTTTTTCAACCCTGATTTCAACAATTGCATTTGGATACAGTTTTGGTCTGTTCGATTACCTTTTATGTTTTTCATGCACATAACTAAAATCATCAAGTGGATTTTAAAGAAACGAATGATTTTTTGTTTGAATGTCCTATGATAAACCAGTCCGCAGATATTACATTTTCCGTAAACGTCTGCTAACACAATTTTACCATGCACCGCAATACAAAAATGGCTGCCATTAATTAATAGGTTGGTATAGAAATAAAATGATACTTGTTTTGAACTATTCTTATACCAGTATAAGGAATATAAATATTAGAAGAATACTTTTTAAAAGGGGTCGAGCAGCCAAGCTGGACAATTTCAGATGGACTGACCCACAGGTTTCGTGTACGAAGTACCTGAAACTTAGTATATCTACGGTATTATTCTAATTTTCATTGGGGAGGCACATACATTCTTTGGGGGCACGGCCCCCTTTTGTCCCGCGTGGCTACACCCCTGTTTATAGGGTTATTTGTGCCTATGTATGTCTATTATGCTTTTCAAGTTATATTCATTGTATTGAAGACTTTTATTTTCAACGAATGAATAAATGAGCTCGATAGATAAGAATGAATAACTAAAAAAAAGCAATCATTTCACTCCTATACACCAAGCTGGTTTCAATACAAGAAAGAGATTGTAAACAATTCATACTGTCTAAATTAAGGTTCTCATTCGATCCGTTTTTCCTGGGACAGTCCCGTTTTTTGATCAAATATCCCGGTGTCCCCAACTTTTCCCCAAATATTCCGCTTGTTAAGTGTCTGAATTTCAGAAGCTATGCCTACAACGTAGGCCTATATCAAACCTAATTGACTCTTATAACTTAAGTAGAAGCAAGAACTTGGTATCACACAATAATTAACAAGAAACTCACAAACAAAGATGGCGGACGGGCAAGTTCGTAATTTCTGGAATTCGGGCCGCATCTAGCATATATATTTCTAAGTTAAGATGTCACATTATCAACTTCCGGTTCTTATTATGTACATACTGCACTACAGTAGCTGCAAGTTTGTGGAATCCGCAATTGTTAGTGATTGCTGCACAAACAAACAGTTTACTTTTGCAGCCTCGTTATGTCGAAACGCAAGTGCAGCAAAAGGAATAGATGAAAATGCGCAATGTCCTTTATGAAACTTTAAAATTTGCATTTGGCATGGTAGTCAGCCAGACGTTGTAAACCACGTGACATTTGTGTATCAGTACCTTATTTCAAGGAAACATATAATATGAAATATATTTTGCCTAATTTTTAACATGTCCCGTTTCTTAACAAAATGTTCCGACTTTTTGAAGTAAAAGTTTGGAAATGTCCGGTTTTTTAACGAAAATATTATGGGAACCCTAGTCTAAGTAGAGGCTTAAAGTTTCTTATTTGTTTGAACTGCAGAATGAATGGAAGATGTGTTTTTAAGAGTATAATGAAACAAAAGGAGTTTACGTTACATTGGAACCTTTGCTCTCACAATTTACGGGAAGAAGAGACCTGCAAGTTTCCAATGAACCCAGGCGTCGCAAACTGGCGATCCGTTACGGAATCCAATCAGACTCGCTGTCGTGTCGGTCTAACATGTAACTACTTCACAAGTGGAAACTATCCCATAATAACTTTATGTTTTTAGAGCATACTTAAATCACTCACTCAATTTTAAACAAAAGGGCTATGTTATCGCTGTTTGGCTAATTGAGTTATTTATGTTGTTTGTTCTCTTTTCACTCTTTTATGTCTGTATTCTGACTATGGAAGTACCATCGAGCTCTACGTAAACTATATTCGAGTAACTACTTAGTGTTGAAAGTTAGACGCCAGAGCAAATGTTTAAATTCGTTTGTCCACTTCCAGTCTAATCCAATGTGGACCAAATTTTCAGTTCTAACTCAGTTTTATACGCTTGATATCGCTGTGTGGCCCATTTTTTTTATTCAAGTCTTAATCCCTGAGTTATTCATGTAAGAGTATACCGCACTCTGCATATAATAGAAAATATTGCCAAATTATATTTACGTTTTTTGCAAGAATTAAGACATAAATACAAAAACGGGCCACACAGCGATATCAAGCGTGAAAAACTGAGTTAGAATCGAAAATTTGTTCCATATTGGTTTAGACTGGAAGTGGACAAATGAGATTAAGTTACCTCTCCGCTCCCTAGCTTCACATATTCATGAAATTTTCAATGGCTGCAGTCAGTCCAATATCGTATTAATGGAGGTCGATGGGAAGTACTAACTGTACTTGAGTACTTGAGTATCAATTGGAGCTGGGATGGTATTTTAAATGCATATTTAGTTTTCTGTCAAGCTGACAATCTAAGGTAAATGTATATATGATATCAAAGAATTATGATGATGAGATTTGATGAAGTTGTTAATTGTGCAGCACTGAATTCGAATTTCCAACAATGACAATATAAAAGCGTGTTGTTGAAGGATCGATTTGAAGTATTTATGATAAAAGTCATGAAGTCAGTCAATAAGTGTTTTATTCTATGCTAGCGTGTATTGATGCAGTATTCAAGCGTAATCATATATTTTGCTACTCTAAGTAAATATTCTTAAGAGTTCGTTGTCTATGGTATTTGAGTTAAACATAAATAGGCAATCGCTGGTGGTAAAGTCTATTCCAGACGAAACAGAGCAAGACGATACGTTAAAGAAGGTATATTTTTGGACATGTGAAGGTTGGCCGAAAACGTCACCAAAAAATGGTAAATATCAACAATGCAAAAATATTTTGCCAAAAGGGTGAATATCACTATTGATAATCGTTGTTTATTCATAGGTCGGCAATTAATTATTCCTCTTGCATTTCGTAAAGAGATATTGCAATAAATGCATAAACATCATTTGGGTTTATCGAAGACAAAAACAACTTTGCAACAATATTATTGGTGATAAAACATGGAGAAAGAATTAGAGGCATTGATTAATGGTTGTGAAAGCTGTGCGGCTAATTGAAAATGTAGGGCACATTGATATTATGATCCGTGGGGTAAAAATACACAATTTTTTAGAATACACCTAGATTTGTTTGATTTTGCTAAAAAAAATGTTAATGGTGTACAGTTATTCCAGGTGGTTGCAAGTTGAAATGTTTTCTGAAACTACTGCTATCGAAACCATAGAAAAATTACAAAACATGTTTAACTTTATTGGGTATCCACAACAAATAGTGACTGTTAACGGGCTTCCTTTCTCTTCATATGAATTTCTTTCTTGGTGTAAGCAATATAATATTGAAATTATTAAATAGCCACCATATCATCCCCGAAGCAATGGCTTGGTGGAAAGGGCTGTTTAGGAAATGGAAAACATGATGAAAAGACAAATAACACCACACAATAATATTAATTGGAAAGATAAAGTTCAATTAATACAAAAATACATCAGATTTGCGTCTTCTGAGATAATTCCCTGCCAATCCCACCAAACACACAGCAAAACCTTCCTGACCGTCAATCCTGGCTTGGGCACCGTTTGCGCCTGCGCACCGCGCTTCGACCACGACCGTTTTCGCGTGACGTTGTCGTAAGTGATCCACTTTTCATCACCAGTCACCAAACGCTTCAGAAATGGGTCGCTTTTGTTGCGATTCAGCAGCGATTCGCAGATGGAAATTCGGTCCATGAGGTTTTTTTGCGTTAACTCGTGTGGCACCCATACATCAAGCTTCTTTGTGTATCCAGCCTTATGCAAATGGTTCCACACGGTTTTTTGTGCAATGCTTAGCTCTTGGGCAATCGAAACAGTGCTTACATGACGGTCGGACGCGACAATGTCCATGATTTTATCGACATTTTCGACACTTGGCCTTCCAGTGTGTGGTACATCTTTGACGTCAAAATTACCGGCACGGAATCGACGAAACCAAAATTGCGCGTGATTGGCTGTTACAGTATTAGGACCATAAACACTATTCACATTTGCAGCCGCCTGTCTTGCGTTTTCGCCTTTATCGAAGAAAAACTGTAAAATATAGCGTATTTTCTCTTTGCTAGTGTCCATTTTGACGCGCGCTCACGCAACACTGAGTCAACTCATCACAACTATCTGAACAGTGTTTGTAGTACGCAATCTCATTGTTTGAACGCCATCTCGTTGAACCCGATCGGACTTATACAACGCGAGATACAGATCACTGAAGCCATCTATTGGCAAAATGATGGATTACTTTTTACTACACCAGATATATTGCTGCTTCTGTGGACTATACATTTCACTTAATCGGTAATATGTCAGAGTTTAACTTACGAACTCAAGGGTTCTTAAGTGTTCGTCGTCTATGTGTATTTGTTGAGAATGCGTCTGAGTTATAAAAGTCTAATCAGATCGAACCTTATGCGCATTAACTTAACCGTTATAATAATTTAATAATAATATAGAGGAATGAGACTACTACTCTATATATTAATGATAATTAAGATATACTAGGTGGTTTCAGATCCGGGGATGTATCTCAACATCACCCGAAGCAATACTAAGTTTCCATGATTATTTATATTATAGCAAAGCTACAAAAACTGTAACTATTGAAGAACCAATTATCATATTGCCGGTTATTTACTTCGTATAACTTCATGATCATATCTCCTAACTCATTATCACATCACAACCAACTTCTTATTTCACATCTGATGAAACTCACAAATGTTTGGAATTATCCACATAGCTTTAGCTATTCTTCTTTACACAAACATATAACTTCATATATATATATAAACTCCATCCCCATATCTGAAGTTCCAATGTGGAGTAACTTGTTTATTAACAAAAAAAAAAAAAAAAAAACTTTATATCATAGTAACCAAATTGGCTAAAGTCTAAATTAAGGATTACATGTTACCAAATCTAACTAATTCTAATTAGATCAAATATTAAAATTATATTTAATTTCTGACTTCCGACATCACCCCAAGACATTTTTCATTGTCATCGAAGGTAAATCGATGACTGAAGCGTATTGCTGCAGAGCGGAAGTGCTTTGACTGGATTGGTATCTTCTTCATACTAGGCTCTTATAACCATTTGAGTAGAAAATCCGTCTTCTGAATGTTTCAATGCACCGACCCAATGCACAAAAAATAAAATTCGACAAAAAGAAAAAAAGACTGGTTGTTTTTATTATGTCTTTGGAAAGGATTCAATTCTAATATGGTTTAGTAGGACTTCTTGTTTTTTCTTTCAAAACGCTGGAATTCTAAGAGTAGGCGAATCGGGTTGAACGGAAATGGTATTTTTAGTGTGAATTTTCGTTTATTTGTGTTTGCATGTGTAACACCAGATGTGTCTATTTGGAAAGCCATAATAAAGTGGTCTATTAATGTTGAGAAATGTTTCTCAAACGGGGTACGGTACTCACAGTTTATCTGTTTCTTATGTATAAAACCACTTTCTCTTGCTCTGTCTTCATGGTGCTCACAAGTATAACAAATACATTTGCTTCAAACGTAAAGTTTATAAACAATGATTCTAAAATAAGTAGCACACTAGGTCACAATCAAAAACTTCATCTTCATGCAAACTATCTCCACTGGAGTTTTTCCTTCTAGATTTTGGCTATGTACGATAATATGTTCTGCAAGTTGGCAAGAGAAGCTTTTCTATTGGACACCTTTATTTTGCTGTTTAAATTTAGGACGTCATATGCGTATTTAATGCAGAGAGTGTTAAGAAACTGTCAAAAACTGAATGGTGAATTCTTGAGAACGTAACAAGAAAAATGTTCATTTAAAGAAATGTAATAAAAAGTGTAATTTCGGAGCTAGAAGGCATGCAGATGTGGAGGCCTATCATCACAGATGACGTAAGAAGCATTGAATCAGCACAGCAACCTAAAGTGTTTGTGGAAAGTTTATGGCTGAGGAATTCTGTGCTTTTTTTTTTACTTGACAGTCTTAATTTCTTGACAGTGAAACTGTTTCGTGCAGATCACCCCAATTTCAATAGCCGGGGTTTGAGATGCCTAAAGGCTTTAAATAAATTCAATTCAATTTCCAATAGGCGAATGGCGGAAAGTATTAACTAGAATAGAATTCATCCCTATCTTTCCGTGTCGTTTTTCAGAGACATGTATTCTTAAGAGAGCTCAGACTGTAAGTCTATCAATTCAACAAATAATAATTAATTAAGGTTCAAAAAGCTTCAAATTATCAATTACCATATTTTCTCTAATACAACACGTTGCAAAGCGATGAATTATTATTTATTACATAAAATATCGATTATCTATCTATCTATCTATCTATATAAATATAAAATCCCGAATTTCTGTGTCTGTCTGTCCATCCAGAAGTTTTTAAGGCACTTCCGGTAAGCCTTGAATGCTGAAATTTGTCATGAAGATTTGTGGCCACTTCGAAATTTCGTGAAAAATCCCAAATTTGCAAATATCCCCTTATGTACTCCCAAAACACCCCAATAAATATTTAGTTCATTGTTAATAGTAATGAAATAAATAGTTTGGTATCATTTTTAATTTCGAACAATAATGTGAATTAAATAAATTGTTTAGAATTTTTGTGTTCAAATTTGGATTATTGCAAACCAGAAATATTTAGATTTAAGTTAAAAAGCTTAATACAAGTAGTAAAAGTAATAAGAAAGTTGTAAGAGTAGTAATATTAATAGTAGAAGTAATAATAATAGTTGTAAGAGGAGTAGTTCTAGTTTTGTTGTAGACTAGTAGTTGAAGTAGCAGTATGGCGGTATAATAATAGTAGTAGTAGTAGTTGTTGTTGTTATAATTCTAGTAGTAATAGCTATAATTGCAGTAGTAGTAGTAGTTAGTTGTTGTAAAAGCACCTTTGGTAAACTTTATTTTGTATGGGCCATTTGAGTAACTATGACTTCGGCCCGTCAGGATTATATGAGTGCAATGGTTATTAAAATCCACAAACATCCATGCCCCAATACCCCACGGTGGCCTAACGCCTCAGAAGTGTTGTAATAATAATAGTATTAGTAAGAGTAGTAGAATTAGTAGTAGTAGCTGTTGTTGACGACTAATACGAATTATCTTCTATATTATATAAAATTGAAAGTTTGTGTGTTTGAACGCTCTACACTTCCACACCTCTTGACGGATTCGAACAAAATTGGCACACATATTCTTTAGGACCTAGAAGGATTAACTATCGCATTTAACGGTTGCCATCGTCCCCCAAAGGGGGTGAAACAGAATGGAATGGGGGTGCAGCTCAGAAATCGCTTGAGCCAGGAACATAATATTTGGCATGGAAATTCTTCGTTTCAATACATTAGTAACGATTATCTTAGTTTTTCTATTCGACGCATCCGGCGATGAGGGGGCGAAAACCTCTTAAGGGGAGGAATATGAGAACTCGAAAACTTCTACACTTAAAAATTTTTAATTTAGCAAGCGTGTTCCTTAGGACAAAGAACAATAATAACAATGCGAGCAAAAGTACCTGCCCGTTGGTGCGAGGTGAATATAATATGTTGGCAATAGTCCTTGGGCCTTTGAACAATACTCGCTTCCACGTGGCGTGCTTCCACAACTTACCAAGTTAAGGTGACTGCGCTCCCTTTATCGTAATTAGACTCTCCTATGTGTAGGAGAGAACACTCAAACACTTCTCCTTCAGTTCAGACTTGACGGAGAGGAATGCGGTTCCTTGATGGCTCATCTACGTGATAATCCGGAAATACGTAAAAAGAATGATCAAAATCGGTGCAGTGCAACGGCCAGACGGACTGGACAAAGCCATTTTAGCAAACTTTTTGTAATATATAGACTAGCAAAATACCCGCCTATTGGTGTGGGGTGAATATAATATGTTGGCAACAGTCATTGGGTCATTAAACAATACTCGCTTTCACGTGGCGGGCTTCGCCCTTAACTTGGTAAGTTTTGGGGGGCTACGCCCCCTTTATCGTAACCAGACTCTCCTATGTGTATGGGAGAACGCTCAAACACTTCTCTTTCAATTCAGACTTGACGGAGAGGAATGCGGCTTCTTGATGGCTCATCTACGTGGAACTAGAACGGCTGGAAGGATTTGTATGTTGCATCTTAACTCAGGAACACTTGGAGCGATTTCAATCAAACTTGATACACATATGTCCTGCAATGTGAGAAAGTATACTGTAACGGCAAGACACCCCTACCACCCCTACAGGTGGTGGGGGGAAGGGAATTCAAGGGAAAATAATCGAAAACGATATTAGTGTCAAATATAGTCTTCAGGGTCGCTAAGCTGATTGGTGACAGTCCCGAAGACAGAATTCATTCCTTTTTCTAACAGAAGATTGGGATAAATACACTGGGAACCCCGGAAAATGAGCTAAGTACACTATATTATGTTAATGCTACATAAGATATGAAATGAATCGGGCCATTTAATTCTTAAATTTGAATTTATATATATAGTTTTCTAAATATGTGATTTTTACAACGCTGAAACACGTTTCTTTTATATTTCAGGATTACAATTAATTGCCCAACAGATGGCGGAGCAAATGTTAGCAGCAAACTCAATGCACCGGAGTGATAAAATTATTATTATTAATATTATTATTATTATTATTATTATTATTATTACGCTGTTACTTCAACGAAAGAGACAAATTAAAAACTTTATTTGATATTTATGTTGCAAGTGTAAATCTGTGAGCAACCTTGAAATTAAGTGAAGCGTTAAATTTTTATACATCCTGATAAATTTGTACCACTAAAAGTAAAAAGGACGTTGGAAGACTACAGTTAGGTATCATCATATCTGGGAAAATCACTGTTGCCATACAGTTTTTTGCTCATTGAGTTTCAGTGGAGGACTTTGTTCGCTTGTAACAAGTCGACATCACCAAGAGGACTTATTGCTATCTCTTAGGGGAGCCACAGTTGTCGTTATCATTCATCACGACTGTCGATAGATCCATCAAAGACGTCACTCTGACGGCCTTGTCACATGTGATATTTCTGATTATATCTCTATGCATATATATAGTCATACAGGGGACACTCTCAGATAATATGACTACTCACCATCATTCTGGCAGACATCATCTACCACAACAGGTTCCAACACCACCTTATTCTGATCCTCCATCGTACTCAGCTACCATAAAAACAAGAACAAAAGCACATCAAAAACGCACTACCGATCAACTAGCTTCATCCAGCATGGACAACTCCAGAGGATCATCAACTTCTCCACCGTCTAAGAAAACACACACTATCAGCGATTCAGATTCAGATCATGAAATGGCGCACAGTGATTACGAAGACTCTCTCTTACGATCTACCAATAATTCAGTAAATTCATATCTACTTACAAACTTCGACCCCAAATTTCAAAATAGCAAACTGCTGTTCCAACAATTTCTGAAATATGTATCAAGAGACCTCATTGTCCGCATCATTCACACACGTAATGGCATCATAGTAAAATCTTCCGATCCTAACTTAGCCACAAGATTACGAGACAAACATAGCCTGGAAATATTCGGAACTTCTGCAAAATTCACTAACCTCAATGCTCCTAGCTTGAAACAACCACCACCTCCACGTAGAGCACCAATGTTATCTGTAGTTATACGAGGGGTCACTCCAGATTTAACAGATGAGGAAATTACACAGGAACTCAAAAACGAAGGCCATCTTCTAACAAAATGTATCCGTCTTAAAACCAACTCGGCACACCTAGCTACATGGTACGTGTACTGCCCAATCATTCAGAAACCATCACTAACCTACTGACATCTGGAACCTATATCTATAGACGACATTACAGAGTAGAACCTTGAACAGAATTGACCACAAAATCTTACTGCGGAAATTATCTCATTTTTTTATTTTTTCCCAGGGAGCTGTTAGATGGGTGAAAAACTATTTGTGCGATAGGAAACAATTCGTAAGTATAGCTGGTAAAAATTCCTCACAGCGCTACCTAACTCATGGAGTACTCCAAGAAAGTGTCCTGGGACCTCTTTTATTTTGTATGTATGTAATTGACCTCCCATCTGTCTTCTCACACTGTAAATATCATTTGTACGCTGATGATTTCCAAATATACATATCATGTCGCCCACAAAACCTAGAAACCACTATTTCCAAATTAAATGAGGATCTTCAAAAATCAGCGAGTGGTCATCTAAAAACAGATTAGTGATTAACCTAGTAAAATCTAAATATATACGTATATCGTCCAACCAACTAGCTCAGTACATGCAAAAGGATAATCTTCCAGCAGTATGTCTAAACCAGACTGTTATACCCTATTCTACAACAGTCAAAAACCTCGGTGTAATCCTAGAATGGAAACCACACATCAATGCAATGTGCAAGAAAGCATTCTCGTCCCTACACTCACTCATAGACTTAAAACATTTTTTGCCCACCCACATCAAATCAATTCTAGTTAAGTTACTGGTATTCACTCATCTGGAATATTGCGATGTGATTCTAACCAATCTCAAGGATGAACTAGTCAGGCGACTACAGCGCGTACAAAATGCCTGTCTTCGATTTATTTTCCTTCTCAAGTACTCAGACCACCTGACTCCCTCCTATCGACAATTGTCAATGCTAAAACTTAATGAAAGACGCAACTTACATAGACTAACACTTCTCTTCAAAATACTTCGCCTTCAACAACCTTCTTACTTGCACGAACGCTTTCAGGCGCTTAGCTCCTACCACGATCGTAACACCAGGTCAAGGGCAAGCCAATTACTCTCGGTCCCTCATCACTCTTCTATTTCCTATTCCAAATCGTTCACTGTTTCCACCGTCCAAGCTTGGAATGATCTTCCGCCCGAAACACGACAACTACAGTCCATATCAACGTTTAGAAAGTCGATTACAGACCTGCTCCAACTAAAATCCTAGTCTTTACACACTCGACGATGAAATAAAAAAAGAAAAAAAAGAAAGGACAAGAGTGAATGCACAGCTCTTTTTAAATATTCTGATAAATTATCTTTGTATATTTTATAATTATTATTATTAGTAGTAGTATCATTATCGATGTATGTACATATGTAGTATCAGCCATAAATTGCAAACAGGCTTGTTTTCTATAAAATGTTAACATGTGTGTAGGTGCGTGTGCGTGTGTGTGCATTGTGTCTGATTATACGTGTTTTTTTCTTTGTGTAGTTATGTGTACTAATTTAGTGTTTATTCTTTTTCTTAATTATTATCCAATTATACCAGTATTAATGTTGATAGCTATTTAGTTTTTGTATGTACATGGTTGAGTGGAAGAGAAGGCATTTGTGCCTTAACTCCGCCATGGAAAATAAGTCAATAAATAAATTAAATAAATAAACCTTCTCATTCACAACCTCCACTACCAACACGATGCGAACACTGCCAACAGTATAATCATCATACAACCTCTCAATGTCCAAATACACCAAAATGTGGCTATTGTACAGGATTACACAGCACCAAAGACTGCCCAAACCTCAACCAACCACCGAAATGTAATACCTGCAACCAGCAACATCCTACATACAGTTGTTACAAATGTAAAAACAGACCAGAACCTACTCCAGACAACCCGGGACTCGTTTTACCTCTTCGCCCTCCAGGGACTAAAGTAACACAGTCACCAATCCTCTCCCCATCACAACCTATTACCATCGATCAATTTCTTTCGTTCATCACCATTACCTTGCAAAACCTATACCCATTCCAAAGAAACAACGTTCTATCCCAACTCCAATTCGCAACCCGCTCAGTCCTCAACATGAATCTCCAACCTATCTATTCCGATCCTTACATCTATGTACATACAAACCCAGTATAAACTGCAGTATAAGATATTGATACTCTCTATCATTATCATTCATTACATTTTCTCTCACCTATCACCGCCATCACAGCAAAGTCTCCCATCAGTGTTCGACAAGGACTCATCTCTCTCTCATCACACCCAGAGTCGCCCATGGGTAAGAAGATTCACCCTCACCTGTCCGTTTTAATGTTTGTGACGTAAAATTGCACTTCATCTCCATTATTCATTAGCCATCTTAATCATCACGGGTTCTCAACCTAACATATGATTATAAGCATAATGCTTATAATTGTTATCATTTATTTATGATATGAATAAAATAAAGGATAAATAAATTTTGTTACCTCCCTTAGACCACCCCCAATCCCACGCATTCCTCTCTCCTATACATCCCTTCCCTATAGAGAGGGCGTAACCCTCTAGTGGGTGTTAGTCACTCCGTTGACTAACAAAATAGGCCTTAGGTCTCTCGCGAAAAAAAAATAGAGTTAAGTTGAGATTGAGTGTCTAGGTTAAATGTGTTCACAAGCATGGAGCCTTTGTTGGAACTGAATGAAGAAGGATTTGTGTATCGTATGCCAGGAAGTAAGGACTGACACTATTTTCATTGCAAGTGAGAAAAAGGATTGTGTGGCTGTGTGCATTACTTGCGGTAGCAACTGCTAGACGTGAACTAAAGGACTCAAAATATGAAGTAATTGAACGTGTAAGTAATTCTGTGCTATCAGAACGTAAGCAGTCATTGGTTTAGCATATATATTGCTGTGCTCAATTCACAAAGGTAAAATAAAGAGGTTGAAGAAAAACTTTCAGAACTTCCATCAACGAGTAAGTTAAGTGTGGAATATTCTCGAAGTGATTCAGAGTTACGAATTTCTACTCATCCCATTAACTGGAAAAACTATATTCTGCCTGGATCCTAGTTCCAGTGAGAAACTTTCATCTGTAAACACATTTAATACAAGTAACAGAATACTTGAGTTAACGAAATATCATTCTACGTTAAGTGTCAGATTCTCTCTCGTAAGTGATCTCATTGCAGCGGAAGGTAAGTACCACCCAAATAGTTACAAACGATTTTTGAAGAACACTTCCAAAACAAAAAATGATTGTGGAGCGAGTGATAGTGTTAGTGTGGCTTAGTGACGAACTAAAGACCTGTGATAAACAGGGGCATGTAATTAAATTATGTGAAGTGAGGGATCGTTACTGCAAACTAGCAAAAGAAACTGGACAGCCGGTGCCAAACTCATTTCTTACACGATTGTAAACATTCAAAGAAAAGCTCACTCCCTTCGTTGATGAAATCTACGAATGTATTGTGCTTTATGATCAACCAACTGCAGAAAGGCAAACTCTACTTATACCAATTAAATTCCGCCATCTGGCCATTACTAATCTGATAGAGTCACAGCAGGATGGTTTTCAATTTACAATACCAACTTACAAACCTGATAATGAGGATGATTATCAATGGTGCGTGTAGCACTAAAATTTAGGTCAGACATACTCTCTCATACTGTGGTGCAAGTGTAACAAAAGAAGATGAAGTAGCATGTATACCTAATAGTCTGTACGTTTTCTTGCAAATTCTTTTAGGTGGTAGTAGTTTATAGAGACTTCGGGAGAAATAAGCATAATGAACATGATGATGATGGAAACAATGAATCAAATATGTCTTATGTGGAACTACCACAAGAATCTCTCGTACTTTGTAGGGTTCTTAGTATTGCTCAAGATGTAATTTATAGTGTCGGTGGTGGGAAAGGATGGACACCTAAACATGTTTGGCTTGGAAGCACTCTACATCAGACTACAAGATCCAAACAGTTAGTGGAATTATTTCACAAAGCTGGTCATATAATTGGATATAAATACATCCTTAAATTAGATACAGCGTTAGCAGAAAGCACATTAGTTTCAACTGACTCTGAAACTGGAACAGTCATGCCACCAAATATAGCTAAAGGAAAATTCTTACATTTTACTGCTGACAACATTGACATTAACGATAGAACACTCGATGGAAGAAACACATTTCATGCAACACAGTATGCTGTTTGGCAAAGAGGTCCTCCGCCCATCATTATTCTTAGTGATGTAGTGCCGAGCAAACATACAACGTTGTCTGTTCCAGAGGAGATATCAGCTATCTATCCTGGTAATATTATAGGACCCTCTAGCGATCCATTCTCAGTGAAAATATTCAAGAATGGTTTATTGCAAATAACAACTCCCCACAAATATTGAAGGCACTAGCAACATATATGGCTTTCTTTATACTGAGTCAAAATGCAAATCCAAAGATCAACTGGACTGCTTTTAATGTTAATCTTAGCCATAATAATCATGAAGTACCAACTGTTGGGTACTTTCCTATTATTTAAGAACCAGCTCACCACATTGATACTTTGAATACAGTTGTGAAAAGAATTGTACATATTGCAGGATTGCGCGAGCAGAAATATATAATATTGACTGTTGATCAAGCCATTTCCGCATCTTACCCCAAAACATCAACACCCCAAAAATATTATTTTAATATGCACCAAGTCACTGAACGGGATGTAATAAAAGCAATACAAAGAATTAAATCATCTGCCGTTGGAGCCGATGAACTATCCATTTTACTTATTAAAAAAATACTTCCCTGTGTAATAGATGTTATTGTGCATATCTTCAATAGCTCGATCACATATGGCGAATTTCCATCGGTCTGGAAGAGGTCACACTTTCGTCCGTTGCCTAAAACTTCGAACCCAATAGTGACCGAGGACCTTCGTCCCATTAGTATTCTTCCTGCGCTTTCCAAAGCTCTAGAACACATTGTCCACGCTCAATTAACACAATTTCTTGAAGTAAATAGCATTCTAAACCTTTTCCAATCAGGTTTTAGGTCTCACTATAGTACGTGCACAGCCCTAGTTAATATCACAGATGATATTCGTTCTGCTATGGATAATCGCCATATCACCCTGCTATCCCTTCTTGACTTTAGTAAAGCATTCCAAACAATAGACCATGAAATTTTGATTACTAAACTTTCTTATTTCTATAACTTCTCACCGTTAGCCCTATCATGGTTCAGATCCTATCTCTCACATAGAAAGCAAAGAATTATCACTAACGACACACATTCAAACTGGATACCTGTTCCATGTGGTGTCCCACAAGGCAGTATTTTAGGACTGCTTCTTTTCTCTCTGTATATAAACGACCTGCCTAAAAATATTCTAGCCAGCAAATATCACTTATATGCTGATGACGTTCAATGCTATATCTCGTCCGACCCATCGAGCATAGTTAGTTCACTCCAGTACTTAAAGTCAGATATTAGAAACATCTGTTCTTGGGCACGTGAAAATGGATTAGAAGTTAACCCATTGAAATCAAAATTCATTATGATCGGATCACGGAAGATACTTTCCTCCCTTAACACCGTAAACATCACTGGCCTCGATGTAAATGGCGTTATAGTTCCCTTAAGTGAAAGCGTAAACGACCTTGGTCTATATATAAACAAACACTTAACCTGGACAGAACATGTGAACAATCTTTGCAGAAAAACGTATGGCGCATTACATTCTCTTCGCCGCTTAAAAAATGTTCTCGCCGAATCCATCAAAGCCACCTTAGTGCAATCCCTTGTAATATCACAAGTGGATTACTGTGATGCTGCTTACATGGACCTTACTGAGGACCTAGCAAAACGCTTACAACGCATCCAGAATGCCTGTGTCCG
>JAGDQP010037314.1:0-18678 GCA_022664845.1 Lepisma saccharinum | reverse complement strand
TTAATTAAATAACTAGATAGCGTAATTGTTAGGTTTCTAAGCGAAATAGTACTTTGTTTTTTAAGTTCGTCATAATTTCTTGTATTGTTGTTGTTTTTTTTTTTTTTTGGTTGTTGTTTTTTTACACAATATTCCAAATAGTGTTAGCAATTTATTAGAAAATCATAAAATTATATTAATGATATTTCTTATTTTACTTTAGTGAACCAGTCAGAACGGAAAACATTCAAGAGTAGTTATTGTTTAATTATACATCTTACCTAATGTTTTGTTTTTAGCAAGATCATATCTTCCGATCTCGAGGAAACGACCATTAGGAGCCAAGCAGCGCAGTGATGCTTGAAGTTTGTCTTCTGAAAGTGAGTTGAGAATCAAGTCAATCCCATGACCACCAGTTGCTTTCAATACATGTTGTTCAAAGCTGCAATCACGCGAGTTGGCAATATTGCTTTCCTTCAGCTGTAATGAAATTTTGGAAACCAGAGCATTAAAGCCATTTAAAACATTTACCTGGTGTGCAAAAATGCATCTTGTCCTAAGCTCGTTTCATTTT
The DNA here is from genome assembly GCA_022664845.1 of Lepisma saccharinum. NCBI lineage: Eukaryota > Metazoa > Arthropoda > Insecta > Zygentoma > Lepismatidae > Lepisma > Lepisma saccharinum. Next base: position 18,125 of record JAGDQP010037314.1, on the reverse strand, counting down.
TGCCCTATATTTTCTTCTCTGAATGTTGATGTATATAATTGTGTCAAATTAGCAAGAATCAATTAAATGTTCTTATGTCATTAATTGTCGCAAAACTATTGATTGATCTGGTCTGAAGCTAGTTGCAAGCTGCTATCTATTCGGGATCCACAAAAAGGTAGTTGAGCTTCACTAATAAAATGAAATATAAATAAATTAATAGAGCCGGATGAGAAGAGCTTGTACGTTAATTTGAATTATAACCTTTAAAATCATGCTGTTAGAGAAGTAATACATATTTTTAAAATGTCTTCTGTTGTAACTAGTAGACAACGCACGCAGTTTGTTTCAAATTAAATTTGAGTGTTTCTCTACCTATTTAATACATGCAAACAAGAGCAAAGGTGACTGTGTAATGAAAGTTTTTAAGCCAAAATAACTAGATTGTTGCAAATAATTTGAACTATAGAGACAAAAGGGAAATCATACTAGTCAAAATTATCGTCTAGTAACCTATAGTTTACTGTACGTACAATGAATGAAGAAAGTCTCTGAAATGTAAAGTAGTGAACATAGGTAACACACAATACAGGAAATTTTCGCTTAGTCTCTTCTGGACAACAAAGAAATATTCTCCTCCCCCTCCATCGTGCAGAATTCGCTCAACCAGTGAGTGAAAGAATCTACACACACACAGAGACGCCCCCTTCCCTGATGAAACTTACAGGTATTTCTAGGCCAAAAGAACGAACCCCACTAAAAAAGAACTTCAGTAAATAATAATGAGCATTTCACCCACGAAAGCTAGAAACATATGAAATGTATACTACAAATAACTGAGAAATTACATAATACGATTTTAAATAGCGTTTATAAAAACAAAAATTATATTTTACATTTCGGAAAGCTAACCATCATTCAATTCTGGCGAAACATATACAAGTAATTGTGCAATTAATCCTTAGCGTGGTCTATGGCATAATGGTATAATGCGTGGAAACAAGAGTTAGAGTAGAATCTGATATTGTCGGTTCAACTCAACACATATTACCATTAGTTTTTCACACTTTGGTTTTGAATACAAGAGGTGCAAAATGTCAATTTTACATAAATAATTGAAGGGCTTGGCGCGATATAGTCCTATGCCACACTTTGGACGAAAATGAGCTAAGGGTTGCTTGTGGGTCTTCATCTGGAGTACTTATAATTGGCAGTAATTTTTTTAAAGAAATGTTAATAGATGGCAGCACAAGCACTACAAATCCCTTTTATCGCAGACGCATGATATTAAACATTTCAGCAAAAACAGCCTATGCCACGTATCGAGGCAATATCAAGGTAAATACATTATGGCTGAAGGGAGCGGAATAATTCCAGAGCACGTGCGAGAAAAAGATTGTCGTACGTAGATGTTGCAAAATATATTGATGTATTACTGCCCAGTAGTGACTAGGAATGTTCGCTGTTTTCTAGTGATGAGGATTCGTTACAAGAAAACGAATTGGAGGTAAGTATAGGATTTTTAAAACAAAATGTGGCTTTGGACTGTTTTCTTAAATTCTATGTATGCTCCCGCTTGAACCGGTTCTATGTTAAAAATAGTAATAATGTTAATACTGTATTGAAATGAGAAAGTAAATTCTTCATTGGCTGCTTCCTTCCAATGTTATGAAGGCTATTTGCGCCACTGAACAATGGAAAGTTAATTACGATAGGTGTTACAGCTTAGTGATCACATGGCTTACGTCAAGTTGGGACCCCAGATGATTGTACTATTGATAAACGTAACTGAACTTTCAAGTACTTTCATTGTACTCATTGAACCAACAAAAATCTTCGATTGTACCCTCACCGATGTCGGGTAATTCCAGGTCAAAGTTTGGGGTTATAACTTGACGCAGCACCCCAAATGATTGTACTACTGATAAAAATAATTGTACGTTCAAGTATTTCCATTGAACTCACTGAACCAACAGAAATCTTCGATTGTACACTGAGCGAAGAATGTTCCTGAAATACAAAGTAGCGAAGATAGGCAACACACCATACAGGAAATTTGGCGCTAAATCAGTTCTGGAGAGCAAATGAATATAGCTTCCTTCCCCAACCTCCATGCAGACTTCGCTAAAGCAGTGATTGGAAGAGCCTATACATAGAGACAGACACGCCCCCTCCGTTGTTTAACTTACTTCTTTGTCAAAAAGCACGAGCAAAACTACAAAACAACATCAGCAAACAATAATATGTCTTACACTCTCCAATAAAGGGAGAAATAACACAATGTAACTGTAAACTGCGTTTATAAAGACAAATATTCTCGTTGAAGTTTCGAAATGAAACCATCTTTCGATACCGGAAAAAGGTATAGTAATTGTACAAAAGTCCTAAGCGATCAAAAATCCTACAAGAGCAAATAAAACTCAATTTGAGGTTATGAAGCAACGTTTAATTTAGAGCTTTGAAGAATTGCAAAAGCGTGTTTACACACTAAATCAAAAGAGCGAAATTCCCCTCGATTTGAACGGGAGTAGGGTAAGATTCTATTAGTGTGAATTTTCATCGGAGAAAAGTTTCTGCTTGAAAACGAAGGGATTTATGGTAGCCCATGTGATTGAGAATGTAGACATATTTTTAGTTGAGTTTGAATCTGTTCATTAAAGTTTTCTGCTGAACACGAAAGCGTCGTAATAAAATGATGAAAATGGACAGCCTATTCCAAAAAAAAGTTGACCGCATTGATTCGGCTGTTTTGAGCTGAAAATTCTCTAAGTACAACTTCGGAAACAGTAAACCAAAGATGCCAGGTTCGAACCCTCAAAGGTACGGTGGACCGTCCCATTTGAAAAAATAATGTGCAAATCTGTTTTTCTTCTTTTAAGTGCAATAAGACATGTTGAAATGTTATTAAGTGTAGAAAAATGTACCATTCATTGAAATACGTAATGATACAGTATTTCTAAACTATCCACACATCTGAGCACGTGATGGTTTTGTCAAATATGTTTCCATACGTAAAAGAACATCTCCAATGAAAGGAAAGACAGCAAACATAGTTTTCGCTTTTATAATACAATAAACAAGACAAAGGAGAGAAAAAACAATAGCATTAGCAACGTATATGGATGTTATTGTCTTGGACACAAAAATTCAGTCATTCTTCAGAAGGAGTCCTCTCCGAAGGAGCTTGGTAACTATGTCCATGTTAGCTCAGTGGTAGAGCACTGGGACTTTTAATCGAGAAGTCCTGCGTTCAAACTCCGTTTGGGATACGTTTTTTGTTTTTAATAATATATTCCTCAAAGCATGAATAAGTAGATAAAAAATTACATTGAAATAAATAAGTTTCATATGTACTCATACAATCATTTCAAAACATAAGTAATTATTATGTTTAAAATATAACATCAGAGATGTGGTGGGTGTTGACAGAAAGTCGGTATATTATATGTGAATGTTAAATACAAATAAATTAAATCGTGTAATAACAATACATAATTGCGTGTAGTGTATTTGTCTGCAGCTATTTGTCATACGGAAGTTACGCCTCCATACTCTCATTTACAATCTTGAAATAATCAAAGGCTGTCAAAAGAAAATTAGGTTATAAGAGAAAAATATCCAAAGTAGGATCATCGCTGCAGACCGCAAGTTCAATATCCCCAAAGTTCACGATCCCCACGAACGATGAGGACAGTAAACTGTACACAGGTTTCAGTTCAGAATTCTGAAATGCTTTTTTCATATGGAAGTGGTGAGGCTTTAATCTCTCCTGGGCTTGGTTCCAGATTCTATGATGAAGAAAAGTTACTATCGTCTTATTAAGTAGAAGGAAAAATGCTTGTATTGACCAGGACTAGAACCCATGTACGTGTCGCATTGGTAGAAAGCAAACCCTGAGCTAAATTTACAACTTGAAAAGTATTCCCAACATTTTGTTGTGTTATAGATTCCACAACTTTTGAAAACAAGTTTGATGGAGAGTATTAACTTTGATGTAAACTTGTAGTACGTATTTCAATTGGCTATTCTTCGAATGAAATTGGAAAGTAAGAGAAGATTGAAAGCTGTCTCCTGTCGTGGGAACACTACATTTTACGCTAAATGCTGTGTTTAATTAAATATACCATCAAAAAGTCCACAAATTCTGAAAACAAGATAAATCGAGAGTATTATCTTTGATCTAAACTTGTATCAACTTCTCCCCACTTTAGTTGTACATGAAAGGTGCATTAAAATCTTCTAATTTCAAGAAAGGAATCTGAAAGAACATACAAATCACTTACTTTCAAGAAAGGAAACTTCTTTTATTTAGAAGCTATTCTACCTATGTGAGGATAGGAAACTCAGGTACAGTGTTTTCATTTATTGCACAATTGATGGTTGCAAAGTCCACGTGTTCATGAAAATCAACCCTAAGACTAATTAAGACTAGCTTTTTTAAAAAACATGTTTATTTTTCTTACACTTTACTCAAATACTCAATTAAAACTAATCTTAAGATTTACTTTCTACAATCATAAGGTAGCTGAAAGTTCGAGGGACATTCGTCCATCTCCAGAGACTTTTCTACAACAACACAGAGGTCGGCCGCAAAACTTTCATCATTTGTTTTCATGTAAAGATGTGATGTATATGATTTTACTAAATACTCAATTGAAACAGACATTACATTCAAATCCTGATCTAAAATCACACTCTCTATCCTACTTTAAGAATTGCTCAATAGATGGGGTTAGAGTTTCTTACATTGTTCCATCAACAATTTAAATGATAAAATAACTGTTTTTTTTTATGCAGAAATGTTCTTAAATATACATTTTCACTCTAGCAAGCATAAATTAAACAAACAAGAGATGAATTCATAATCTTTGTTAACTAAATATAAAATTTTCATAGCTGCTTTACTGTATTTTATAGCATATAAGAAGAGTTAAAATTTTGCAAAATTAATCCAGGAAGCCAAACCTGGGAATATAAAAATACGGCTTTGGAAGCATACCAACTGAAAAAATGTACATTTTTTACCAAAGAAGAAAGGAAGTACCCCTTATTCATTCGTTTGCTTCTTCCGCATTTTGTGCCCCTTCTTGCTCACATTCACTGAGTTTGTTCTCAGCTTTTGTTGTCTCTTTCTTTCCATGACCAAGGATTTATTTCCAACTTTGCTAATTGTTTCTAAACCTGTTGGGTCTTTCTGTTTTTATTCATTGTTGTTTCCAACCCTGTTGTTTTAGTCGCTTGTTTTTATTCATGTTTGTTACCAACTCTGTCATGCTCCTTTGTTTTCATAGATTTGGTTACCAATCCTGTTTGTTTGCTTCCTCCTTTGTTCTTGATTGATTTGGTTACCAACTCTGTTTGTTTGCTTCCTCCTTTGCTTCTCATGGATTTGTTTACCGACCCTGTTTCGTTCTTCGTTTGTATTTGACGGACCAACCCTGTTTCGTTGTTCATTTGCTTTGGCGGACAACCCCGTTTTCTTTTCTTTTGAAGGATTTTGTTTCAAACTTTCTCTTCCCCCTTCGATCTTGTTCAAATTCGATTCTAATTGACCTCAAAATTCCAAACAACCCACCCTTCTATTACGAAATCGGAATTTCAGCTACCATCTCTTATACAACTGAATTCCAACCAAACTGCCTGACGTCATAATGCTACTTTTCCCTCCTTCATGCAATACTAAAATAAAGCATTACACAACTCTAGGATCTTCTTCAAACTGAACTTTTGCTGACTTCAAAATTCCAAACAACCCACTCCCTTCGATTATGAAATCAAAATTTCCAGCTAGCATCTTCTTCGACTACAACACAACTAACCTACGTGGCTCGTGACGTCAGCAAGTCTTTCGATTACCTCATCACTTTCCCACCCTCACAATCTTGTATGAACAGCCAGATCAAACTATTTTTCTGTCGCGAATTTTATGTTCTAGTACAAACAGCATCACCTCACTTTCACTGAGCCACGTCTCCTTTTTTCCGCCAAAATTCATCCACAATCTTCTACGAACACACACACCAAAGGTTTTTCCTGTCACGAACCCTTTTTTCCCGCGAAAATTCACTCGTCATCTACAAACACACACACCAAAGGATTTCACTACATCTCAAAGGGATTTTTCTGTCGCGATCCGCCCACTACAATATTTTTCCTGTCGCAAGTTTGTGTAACGAGTTTACCTGATATCTACTGACCTTTCTTTATAAAACATCATAAACAAAAGCATTAAACTAATATTATAAACATTCATGAAAAGAAGCTTCCAGTCTCGAGATGCAAGTTTAGGTCTAGTCTCGAGTCTAGAGTGATAAGTATAGGGTAAGTCCCGATGCTTAGTGTTTGGTCACAATCTCGATATCCAGACCTTAGTGTCGGTCTTCATCTCGAATTCGAGACGAGAACAACATGAGACCAGACCAGTCTCCGTCTTGGTGGTACATGCCGAATCTTGGTGTAACCACTAAATCTAATCTGTCTTTAAACATGAATATAAATCATCTTCTTAGCAAGCTCTCAGGAGCCTCGGGTTTGTAATGAGATAACAAGCGATTTCTCGATAATTGATGTCCTAAAATCTTTATACAGGGTATATCAGGTTAGAATACGCTGCAATAATATGGGATTCTATTACACAAAAGAACTCTCGGAAAGTTAAAAATATGCGGTCTAAAGTTGCACGATTTTGATATACAAAGAAAACAGAAACATGAGTAGCCCAGTTACAAACACGGCCAGGTCCAGTTTTTTTTTACAAAATGAGTTACACATTGTTTCCGTCAGGTGGTGTCACCCTCTATGCATTACTAAATCTCTTTCGTTACAAAAACGGCTAGGGACGTGTTGAAATGCACTTGAAGGGTACACGGGAAGAATGATCAAGATAAATTTTTAAAAGTTGTGAGAAAAAACGCATCTTAAAGCGTTAACATGTGAATTTAAAGTTATTTCTCCTTCAAGGCATGTCTTCGATCTCAAACAAGAATTCCCAAAACAAAAATAACTTTAAATTCAAGTGTTTACACTTAAAATGCATTTTTTCTCACAACTTTGAAAAATGGATTTTGACCGTTCTTACTTCACTTAAATATGTGACTTCTATGCAGAAAACGGCCAGATTCACAAGCGCTTAGTTTCAAACACGGCCAGGTTCAGCATGAAGCCAATCACAGCAGAGTATTCAACCAATCACACTGAATCACAAGAAGACGAAAAAGAGGATTTGTGTGAATGTGCAACCAACGATGACGATGAGTACGATAAAGTTCTGGAAATTGTCAATTAACAATTTTTCTATAGAAAAGTGAAAAGATGTGCTAAAAATGTAACACAGAAAGCTTGTAATTAACATGTGTTTTATTAAGTGTATTATCTTTCTAAAAAACAACCTGAAGGAATCACATTCATAGTTTCACGTCTTAAGTTTTTGTTACAAAGACGGCAACGTCCACATCTTGGTTACAAACATGGCCAGGTCCAACTTTGTTGTGTAAATAACTAACAAACTTTTAATATAATGTATAACATCTGTTACACATTCAATTTTAATTAACTATTAGTATTAAAATAAAATAGCAACATTAACGCTTTTTATCTATAACACTCTCTTTGAAAATTTTGTAAAGTGGACCTGGCCGTGTTTGCAACTAAGCTATTCATATATCCTAAGTTTAAAAAGTACTTAGACCTAGTTGGAAACAGAAGAGTAAATTTTCTCTTAACCTTCGTACACAATTTTTTACACAGGCAAACTCACCACCGATCAGATAGTCGTGTGGGTTAGGGCACTAAGCCAGTGACTCGAAGCAATGAATACTTAAAATATATCTTATATTTTAAGTATTCATTGCTCGAAGGTACCGAATTCGAATCACGGCAGGGACATGAACGTTTGTGATGGTGGATTTTAGCTAGAATGTGACGGATAATCGTGACGGGCCTAAGTCAAAAGTTACTAGAATGGCCTACACAAAACAGAGTTTACCAAAGTAAAATCCACTCACAAAGCTTATTATCTGAACTAGGGTTGCATGTACCAAATAGAGTAACTCGAGCGCGTACTGCTATCTTGCAAGTCTCGGCCCAAAGGACCAAAGCGTTAGACATATTACCTATTAAGAGAATGTGCTCATTATATAATTATATTCTTAAATAATGTCTTGAGATTGATACCCAAGTAGCACACAAACGTTGAAAATACGTGGTTTAACGTTAGTACCGAAACATTATCTTAGTTGTAAATGTACCGAAATGTCCGCTTGTTCAACTGTTTATTCGACGTTAAATAATGGTTGAGAAGAAACGATGAAGAAACGGGTTTAGTTGGTCGAAACAGAGCATGAATGCTGTCTATTGATATACAAGCATTTAGTTCCATTTTGTACGTTGCTTTTATGACGACATATGGTGTTAATTTTCCAACAGTAAATAATCCGAGCGGCTGCTGTGGGGTTCAAACACAGAAATACTCTGCACTTTTCGTTGGTAGCTCGACATGTTGACCACTTATCCAACAATCCACTCTTTTACTGTATCGTTGAAAGTAAATGTTCGTTGAAATATAGTTTAAAATTCAACCTGTTTTCAGCATACAAATGAAAATATGAAACATATTGTTATTTTCATTGTATTTGCTTTTAATTATAATGTTTAAGCAATTAACTTAGAAATACAAGTGTAAAATGAAATCTAGGACATAGTATGAACGATAGTAAGTACGTCACATTAACGTCGTATCAACGAAATTCTAACTTCGTTGAAATATGGTTTAAAATTCAATTTGTTTTCAACGTGCACATGAGAACACCAAAATTACTTTGAGTTATTCAATTAATTATATTTTTGTCATAACGCTACTAAGAAATGCATTAAACAAAATCTATTAAAAATAACATATTGAATACCCGTTGTATTAAAGTCTTATCAACGCAATGACGTCTTTGTTGAAAAATGATTTGAAAGTAAACGTATTTATTTTTTCAACTGATAACAGTTAATCAACGAAATGAACCTAAAATCAACGTTCAAAACACGTATGTCTGCTACTGGGGATATATTTAACACATATATGAATGGGTTCCATTCTTTTGTAAACTAATGGATATTTTATGCAGAATATGCTACCACGAAGCTATATATATGGACGATTTAACTCGCGCAAATGGTGCTTTCTACTAAGCTTATCTCCCGTTGGCAAATTTATTCCATTGATAAATTCCTCCCTGAAACTCGTGTGCTATAGTAGTTATATAAATTAAATTACGTATAATACCCCTCTCCTGGCTAAAGGAGTTAATTCATGCATTTCTTGTGTTGTTTCTGGAGTTTCGTGCGTAACATCGATAAAGACCATTTAGTAAGAAAAGAAAAAGAAAATGAAAAGAAGGAATGAAAGAAAAAATGAAAACGTATTTTCTGTCGTTTAAAGCTTGGAACGCCAAGATCGGCCTATACAGTCAAAACATTATTTTTGTCCATTAGTCATTAAATGGAAGAGTGAAATTCTGTTTAGTCTTCAAGTACGTGTCCAAAAATCTTATGGTAGAAAATGACGTAGACATGTATTTATTGTGTAATAATTTAAGAAAATCAAGCATGAGTCAATTTGACCCAAGTTGTTGTCGGTTCTAACGATCACACGTATCTTTCCAAACGACCTATACTTTATAATTTCTCAATCAAGGAGCGATGAAACGTGGACGATGCTGCATGTTTAGTGGTAAAGACAAGTACTCCATACTATAAGCAATGTAATCGCTTCATTTGCAAGAATCTGAATACAACAGATACTGTGAGAGTGAGAGAGTAAGGTAGTTTGATTCTGGTAATTTTATATGCAGTACTTTATATATATAAATAAGTAAGAGACTCATGGTACCTTCATTTTTGTGAAACCATGGAAATGGTCACAAGGTTAATATGATGTATTAATTTTTCTGTATTTTTCATTATTTTGTAGTATCTACTTGAGAAAATAAAATACAACACAATGCAATAAATACAATACAATGAATACACCCATACTCTACAAGGGTTGCATGCGTTGTACCAACACGGCGTTTGACTAACACGGCGTTCGACCAACACGGCGTTGATCCAACACGGCGTTGGACCAATACGAAACCATCACGGCGTTGGACCAACACGGCGTTCGACCAACAATAATAACCGGCATACGACCAACACGGTAAAACACAAATCTTGATAATACTGAAATAATTATGTAATAATAATTTACGTAAAAAACTATAGCGTGGAGTGGCACTGGCGTAAAGCCAACAAAGCGTTGGACCAACACGGCATTGGACCAAAACGGCGTTGGACCAACACGGCGTTGAACCAACATGGCACTGAACCTACAAAATTGTGTATTGCTCATGCAATCTTGCTTTGACTATATCAAATGGTGGATGGTTGTTTGAAAATTGTATCTTTTTATTTATTTTTATTTATGTACGTTAGACATCTCAGGCTCTGGCAGAGTTATTTTAATAATACTAGTAGGCATCCACCAAGAACTAGTAACGTGCTATTTTTTCTTTCCCTTCGCCACTATACTGGATTTGGTTAATTTTCTTCAATGTGGCAAGCCAAAATAATGTTTTACTAGGGTATACCATACATGCAATTTCATTTCTCAGTATAAAATGTTTGCGCAACCAATGTTCTAATTATTTTTCTCTTTTTGATGATCTCCAGTATTATTCGTATCTCGCCTATTGTGCTAAACACTTTCTGGTTTGTCGTCTTCTGTATCTAGCTTATTTTCTCTATTCTTCTCCATGTCTACATTTCCGCTCCATACAACACAATACATCTTAATTAATCTTTTCCGTAGCTCTTCGTTCAGAGATCCGCAGAAGAGATTCTCTTTGTTAGGCTATCCCTATTCTCTCCTTGAGCTCTTTCTCACATTTCACATCATCGCTTATAATACTTGGCAAATAACTGTCCTACTTTTCACTTCCAATCTTGATGCTTGCTATGGTTCGACATCTTCCAATTACCATCTGTTGTTTTATTCACGTATTCATGTTCTTCAGAGTTTTTTGCAGCTGTTTTAACATCATTTTAAGTGATGTTTCATCGCTTTCGAAGCATCTTTTTATAACTTCTTCTAGATAATATACAGGGGTCAAAGTAGGGATCAAACTTCGAGAGGTGATTGATTTCTCAGATCAAAACAAGAGAAAAATTAATTTAAAAAAAATACTGTATCCGGCATAGATGGAGTTACAGGCGTTCAAAGTTAGTGTAGCGTTGACACAAATCACGTCATACCTCGAAATGTAATGACGTAGCTTGTTTCGGCTTAGCAATGCATAATGGAAGTAGCCAACTTAATGTTGTAAAAACGTTTTTTCTGTGAAGTTTTTTCATTTTTTTTCTGTTCTTTGTCATGCTTTTTTTTAAATGTCGTTTGTTTTTCTCACAGCAAGTGATTTAATGCTTTACGCTGCAGATAATCAATGTAATCAGCAGGATTAGAGATAAACTTTCACACATTCATCCCAATTTACTATTGCTTTGGTTTTCTGCAGACTTGCGGTACGGGACAAATGATGGGATTATTTATGCACTTACTGCCACATTGCTATACTTCCTACATCTTCACCCTGAAAAACATAAGGATATGGACTCTAGTTATTTAGTATGGTTTGTATTAGAATACTAATAAACCTCCAGGGAACAAAATAAATATTTTGAATTATAGGAAGAATTTAAGTTCCTAGAGAGAATACAACTTCGAAAATATCTTTACTATATACTAAAAATCATGAATTCTTACCGAAATGTGCTCTCATCCCGTATATTCAATACGTTAATTTCTAATTATGGTATTATTCAAGGAAGATATATATATATATTTTTCTATCATAATTACCATGCGCAAAAATCAATTATCTTTAGCTCAAATTCCCTAGAATTAACCTGCTTCTATTCAATGGCAGATACGTATGTTTGGGTTTACTAGTACCTTGTTTTTAAATTCTAATTTAATTTTTAAGGACTTTAGGCAACTTTGACTCTGGCTGGATAGATGATGATGAGATGAACTGGTAGAATTAGGAACGTGGCAGGAAACGGGAGAACCCTGAGAAAACCCAAGCACACTGTGTTTGTCCACCACAAAGCCTACATGGCATGAGCAGGGATCGATCCGACGACCCCTAGCGTCAGAAGTGAGCTCTCCACCGAGTCATCCACTGCTGCCCACTAGTACATTGTGCATCAGTATAAAAACACTGGACATTGCTCCCTCATGGTCCGGGCTCCAAGGCTCGCGCTATACTGTGAAAATATATATAGATACAGAGAGTGTAAAATATATTTTATGTTATATGCATATTTCAAAAGTGTTGTGTAAATGCATAATGAATATTCTTGTAAACAAGCAACTACATATAGGTTTCTTGTAATTCAGGGGTTCCGACTGGTGCCCCGCGGGCCGCACGCGCACTACCAAACCTTTTCTGGCGGCCCGCGAGGTCTGTTGGAAAAATAAATTAAATTATTGATTGTACGATGTATATCTCCCAATAAGGACGTTTTATTTTCGCCCTAATCTTTCGCTCTTCCAGGACAAAAATAAATTACGAATATATACAACGAATATACGATATAATAAATCACAGCCATATTCAACCCACTAGTGGATGAGGCCTCTCTCCGAAGGGAGGAGTTAGCCTACTGCTTCCACGCTAACCAGACGGGTTGGGAGAGGAGAGCCGAAACTCTCACTGCAGCTCCTCAATTGTCCTCACGATGCTGGGTCAACACCGAAATTTTAAGCCCTCATCGGGAATCGAACCCGGGACCGCTCGCACTGAAGTCGAGTGCGCTCCGACTAGGCTACGCAGGAGCTCATACGATATATACAACGATAAAGTATAAATATATTTTGGTAAAAAAAATTACCATCCACCGAAGAAAGAAATCAATACAGATTGTAAGGTATTATCAGTCAATAAATAAACAAGGGATAATCGGAACTATATATTTGGAACACTGTTTAATCACAGAAGTTCTGCGGATTGCCCTAGGTAAAATTCACACTTAGGCATCAATAAAACATGATCTGAAGTCAAACTCTCTAAGGATCTTTTTGTTATCCCCGCCAGCACAACAAAAATAACAATAATTGATATTTCGCTTCAATAGTGTAAGTCACCCAAATAAAAAATATAATTTCAACTCCCGTAATTTACTATTCAAACAATTGCAAGTAAAATACAAACATCCCCAATCCGATTAGATAAGGCAGTTAAAATACCAGCATTGTAAGACCGCACATTTTGATAGTAAATTACTAAACAATATGATACTAAACCAAGCCTATCCCATCCCAGTAAAATACTAATAATATTAGGAGAAATAATTAATAATATTATTGATAAGACAAACATAAGTACTAAAAAAATAAAACGGTTAATATCGATATAAAAATCACTAGATATATATTGACCTCTATAATAAATAACCATGCTAGAAATATATAACACAAATCTCATAAAAATTAAAGACATCCAGTCCAATAAAATAGTTATAACAACAGAATTTCTATTAACTCTAATAACTTCTCATTCAATAAACAAACTAGTATCAAAAATCGTTAAATTAATACCTCAAATACAAAAAGACAAACTAAAAATAAAAAGAAATGACACAAATAGGATATGTCCATATCACAGCCCAGGAGTCACTACTAAACCTTCTTTAGCACCACAAACCAAAAGTTTAACTAAACTACCTAGAGAGCATCAATCAATTAAATCTAAAACTATAAAAAAAAACTTGGCCCGACAAAAAGAATTAAAAGTTTTAGAGGAAATCAATGAAGAAATAAAAGATAATATTCACGAATACTTCCCCCTCCCCCAACACGAATATAAACCAGAATAGTACTTACCATGTTGAGTGTAAGAATATAAATACAAGGACTATAAATGATCTATAAGCAGCTCTAAAAAATGATATTAAACCTACTCCCGCTATACTCAAAAAAGATCACCCAATCATACTATTTAATAAACTAATTTCTCCAAATAAATTTAAACTAGGGGGAGCAGCCATATTACCAGTACTAAGTCAAAATCACCAAAACGTCATACTAGGTATAAAAGATATTATGTCCTTATTGATAAGTAAACTTCGACTACCTAAACGTTCATAAGAAACATTAGCCAAACAGAATAGACCAGAAGAGCATAGCCCATGGCCAATCATTAAAATTAAAGGCCCCTTAAACCCTCAAATACCCATAGTTATAATGCCTATCAACACCAGCCCCAAATGAGCAACAGAAGAATAAGCAATTAAAGACTTAACATCCACCTGACGCAAACAAACTAAACTAACAACCCAAATTCCGACAACTCTAACTCCGAATCATAACAAATTTAACCTAATAGCAATCATCTCTAAATAAGGAGAAACACGCAACAAACCATACCCCCTCAATTTTAAAAGGACCCCAGCAAGAACTATAGATCCACTAACAGGCGCCTCCACATGCGCCATAGGTTATCATAAATGAACCAAAAATATAGGCATTTTAACCAAAAAAGCTCAAAGTATTGCACAATATCATAAACAATCCAATAAACAAATATTAAAATTAACGAACCACAAATTATAAAAAATAAGGCTACCACGAATCCCCTCTAAATAAATAATACCAACAAGTAGAGGCAAAGAAGCCAATAAAGTATATAATAGTAAATAAAACCCCGCCTGCATTCGTTCAAGCTGATACCCCCAACCAAAAATTAAAAACAAAATAGGAATTAAAGACCCCTCAAAAATAAATAAAATATGAAAAGATAAGAAACAAAACTCAAACAAAGCAAAAACAGCAATACTAAAACTAACATTATAAAAAGAAAAAATATTACTTTTTCTCTAGCCATAATTATCAAAATAACAATTCACACACTCAACAAAACTAAAGAATAAGATAAATTATCAAATCAAAAATTATACCCCAAACACCAGGGCTGCACTATAAAACAACCACTAAAAATTAACAAGAAAAAAGTAACGAACAAAAAATTTTGAACAACTTATCATATTTTACCTATAAATCCTAACGGGATTAAAAGCATCATAAACAATAAATATTTTAACATCGCAACACAATTAAAAACCCTAAATAATCATTACCATGACTACGAACGATAGATACCAAAATAGATAAACCTAGACTACCCTCACAAACACAAAAAATTATAAATAAAAAGCTAAAAGAAATTTCATTATAAAATTCCCTCAATCCTAAAAAAAAGCATTAAAAATATTCTCAACACAATTATTTCTAACCTAAGAAGAACTATTAATAAATGCTTTCGTTGAGCAACAAAACATCCCACGCTCAAAATAAATAATAAAACAGAACAAATAAAATGAACTAATATTGACATAAGCTTTCATAGTTTAATAAAATAATGGTCTTGTAAATCATAAATGGGTTAATTTTACCCTGAAAGCATAAAGAGAAAATATCACAGTACTTATCCTCAGTCCCCAAAACTAACATTTTTAATAAACTATCTCTTGATATTAAATTAACAGTAATCTTATTACTAATTCTAGCCCTATTAACTTTCCTGTTCATCCGATTAACCCATCCATTATCAATAGGACTCACACTAATAATTAGTACATCTATTACATAATTAACAATCAATACTCTTTCAGAGTCCCCCTGATTCTCTTACATACTTTTTCTAATCTTTCTAGGCGGGGTATTAGTACTATTTACTTATGTAACTAGACTAGCCTCAAATGAAATATTCCATCTCAGTATTAAAACAATAATTTTCCCACCAATCATTACCCTCACAATCATCTTAATTATAATAGCAGACCCACTACTAATTGCAAACTCACACCCTCTTCAAGACATCCTACAATCGCCCGTCGAACAACAAGAAATTCCCCTAATAAAATTTTATAGTAAATCAATAGCAGCTATCACACTAACCTTAGCAACATATCTCTTCATTACTTTAATCGCAGTGGCAAAAGTAATAAACTTACAACAAGGCCCCCTACGTCCTAGTAAGTCTTATGTCAATAACCATACGAAAACAATACCTATTAATCAAAATTGCCAACAATGCCCTAATTGATCTGCCGGCCCCAGTCAATATTTCATATTGATGAATTTTTGGATCACTTCTAGGCCTTTGCCTAATTATTCAAATTATTACTGGCCTATTTTTAGCTATACACTACACCTCCAGAATCGAACTTGCATTTGATAGAGTTATACACATTTGTCGAGATGTAAACTCTGGATGACTTCTACGAACCATTCATGCGAATGGAGTATCCCTATTCTTTATCTGCCTTTACATACATGTAGGACGAGGTATATACTATGGATCCTATTTGTACCTTCATACATGAAGAATTGGAGTAATTATTCTTCTAACAGTAATAGCAACTGCATTCGTAGGCTATGTCCTCCCCTGAGGACAAATATCCTTTTGAGGAGCCACAGTAATTACAAACCTTTTATCTGCCATCCCTTATCTAGGCACAACGCTAGCACAATGAATTTGAGGAGGATTTGCCGTAAACAACGCCACCTTAACTCGATTCTTCGCATTTCACTTCATCTTAACATTTATTGTTATTGCTCTATCAATAATAACAATAATAATAATTAACTTAATATTCCTTCATCAAACAGGGTCCAATAATCCCTTAGGAATTAATAGTAACATTGATAAAATCCCATTTCACCCATTTTATTACTCAAAAGACTTTATTGGATTCTTAATAATAATATTTTTACTAACTTTTCTATCCTTATGAAATCCCTATATACTGGTGATTCAGAAAATTTTATTCCAGCAAATCCACTAGTTACTCCAGTTCACATTCAGCCAGAATGATATTTCCTATTTGCCTACGCCATTTTACGGTCAATTCGTAATAAGCTAGAAGGAGTCATCGCCCTTGTAATATCTATTTTAATTTTAATAATTATACCCTGATATCATAAAAGAAAAATACGAGGACTTCAATTCTATCCCATCAACCAAGTTATCTTTTGAATTATAGTATTATAGTATTATTCTACTAACTTGAATTGGAGCCCGACCAGTGGAAGATCCTTACATTTTAACAGGACAAGTATTAACAGTAATTTACTTTATATATTTCCTAATTATACCTTAACTCTCAACAATATGAGATTACTTTCTAACTAAAAATTAATCCTTTGGCCGAGAATAAAGCCTATGTTTTGAAAACATAGTACAGAGTAAAATAAACTCAAAGGATTTTATGTACCCTAAATAAAATATATTTAAATTAAAAAAGAGATTAATAAAACCCTAAACACACTAAAAATAATAAATAATTTAATGACAAAGGAAGAAATCTCATTCAAGCAAGATATATCAACTTATCATAACGAAACCGAGGTAAAGTCCCGCGAATTCAAATATAAATAAAGGAAATAAACACTACCTTAATAAAAAAATACATAAGAAAAAACATCACAACCTAAAAAAAGAATAGTAAACAAAACTCCCGTAAACAAAATTCTAGCATATTCTGACATAAAAATAAGAGCAAACCCACCCGCTCTATAATCAACATTAAAGCCAGAAACAAGTTTAGATTCCCCCTCAGCAAAATCAAACGGAGTACGATTTGTTTCAGCTAAACAAGAAGCCAACCAAGCTAACGACAGCGGAAAACTAATAAACAAAAATCATATTGTATCTCCTTGATAAAGAGCAAAGTCAAAAAGAATAAAAATACCTCTTAAAAAAACAAAAGATAATAAAATTAAAGCAAGACTCACCTCATAAGAAATAGTTTGTGCCACAGCCCGCAGACCCCCAAGTAAAGCATAATTAGAGTTAGAAGACCAACCAGCGCCCATGACACTATACACACCTATACTACTACAACATAAAAAAATAAAAGACCTAAAGAAAAAGTAACAATTAATCTAACAAGAGGAACACATATTCAAACCAACAAAGACAGCATTAAACTAAAAACAGGAGCCAGATAATAAAAGTAATAATTAGACATAATAGGAAATCTCTGATCCTTAGTGAAAAGCTTAATAGCGCCAGCAAATGGTTGAAGAACCCCACAAATTTGAATCTAACCTAATACCC
>JAGDQP010037313.1:0-18678 GCA_022664845.1 Lepisma saccharinum | reverse complement strand
TTTATTTTATATGATTGTGCTCCTTAGCTGTTAAGTTTTATAGTGTAGTTTTGTTTTATTTTGTGAAGTCCCATTTACAGACTTCCATTAAGTTTTATAGTGTAGTTTTGTTTTATTTGTAACGGCCCATTTACAGGCTTGGTTTTTATTCTGGCCATTTACACCAGTGCGCTGATTGTGAAGACCTTTTATATCTTCATCTTTTATATTCTTTTATTATTTTATTTAACAGCTAAATTTTGACATGACCAAGATAAGGGGCTTCCCCGTATCGGGACGGGCGTAAGCCATAGTGCTGTTACCGCCCATAAAATTCATTTTAATCTTTAAGTGCGAGAGGATTAAAAAGATCGCATATGTACGTGCCGGGGTAATTAGTACCAGCACCATGCTTCTCTGATTATTTAAGTACTGATTGCAGTATCTATGGAATATATGCCAATAAGTCAGGTGTACGACGTAGAAACATACTAATGCAGATTAGGCAGAAAATGTTTCCTGACAGGCGTAGCATGGGTTTTCCTTATATTTTCAAAGTGGATTCCGTGCAACTTGCCATTTAAATGTAATGTGATGAGCAATGCGATATTAAGGCATTGTTTAGCATCAGGCAAACCATTTTGAAAAAATATCGAGCCAGTTGGCTTGTTCTGGATACCAGAAAGAATGGAATTGATGAAATGGATGAAGTTCCAGTGGCTATCCACCCTCAGAGGTTCCCCCAGGCGTTTTCCTCAGTCACGCCGTCCTGGTTAATGTTAATAGATATTAATGCGGGTAAAATGCAGTTCGTGGCAGCCAGAAAATGTAAAAGTTATAGGAGAAATGTAAGGCTTTATTGAATAGAACCAAGTTTTAAGCCATGGAAGTGTGAAATGAGAGTGAAAGAGCGAAAAGTATGTATGTAGGGCAGACGCACGGAGTAAGTTTTCTGCCTCTTTGATTTTAAGGCTACAGGGAAATAACGTGGTTTGTCCATTTCTGGCCAAATTGAGATAAGAGCGTCATCTGTTTTACTCTTTGAATATGCATAATCCGTCTCTTACAAGCTAATCTTTACTTGATGTGCAGGTATACGTATTATGGACTTTTTTAAAACGCTCTTCTGTAAAATAAAGAAAATGAACGAAGTACGTTCTCTTCTGTTATCTTCATTTGTAATGAGAGACCCGGAGCCCGGTCCTTCCATTCATCGGAGCCTGTTGGATGCTCTCCTTTTAATACCTGTGATGAATGAGTTTCTTCTCATTCTTTTTGAAGTTATAATAGTGTACCAGCGCCCTGGGATTCTGATTTTGCTCTGTATGATTGTTGTTAGCGGTTTACCGTTATTTCCAGTTAACTTGGCTATTCTGTCCCTGGAGTCTTGATGTGCTCATGTGTGTGACCACGGATCCATGCGTGTGTATCAACTGTTGTCAGAGTTTGAGGTGGTATTCAGGTTTCTTTGGTTTCAGCCCTCTGGTGGTAGTGGCTGTTGGCTTGTTATTTTGGTATTCTAAGTTTGTCTTCATGAAATAAGAATTTGTTTTGAGTGTTGCCCAGTCATGTTCTAACCGGGCTTTTGCCTGTTTGACCTGCAGTTTATTCGGTTGGTTTCATTTTCCTCTTGTCCGTTTGGTAGGCTTCCTTTTGGGGGAAGTTACCCAGGTTCCTGGACTTTACCGGTGTACTTGTTCAGATATGGTATTATTGTTTACGTAACCCGGAGTTCTTTTTAAGTTCATGTGATATCTAATTTATTTTGTTTTGTCCCTCAAAACGACGGATTTCTTCTTTGTCTTTAATTACCCTGTTTTCTCATTTGTTAACTATATTTCTGTTGGAATTGCATTAGCAATTGCCCATATGCATTCACAGGTAGCATAGGTTACTCAGGGCAGGTCCAAATGTGGATGGTGACATAGGTCACAGGCAGAGCTGAAACCGGGTCACTTGGTGACACGGGCTGACTCACTGGTGGTAACTTAAGCCGTATGTCTCGGTCTTGGCCTGATCTTGTTCCTGTAGTTAGAATCAATCAATATTATAACATGTTTGATTCCTTGAGAAGTGAGCTTATGTGCGGGAATTTCATTTTGGAGATATTCAAAGAATTTTGATGCTTTTATCCTATTTAATACGTCCACACAAAATTCTTTCAGAATAACATAATTTGTGAGAGGTTTGTGCACACCTCCGGCGGCATTTTTGTTCTTTCTGAGGATATGAGACTATTTCCATCTGTTATTACTTATTACTATCGTGCTCCAGGTCACCGCAGGTAGAAAATATGCCCAAAACGCAACAGTGTATATGGAACAGTCTCTGCTTGGACCCGGTGACCCATTTCAGCTCTGGTCATAGGTACAGATTTTTCCAGTAGTTGTGCCTCTTTTGTACAGAAATTTCTTTCCACCATATCAAATGCAGTTTTTCTTTCACTAGACTCACCAGATCCATGTTTTAGTGTAATAGACGGTGGGTGAGATCCTTCATATTTGACGTGATGGTCGTTTGAAATGGACTTTTGCCCCTTGCACTATTTATGCTTAGATACTTCTTTTATTTGTGGTGTGTTCAAGGCTGTTTGGGTTCTTCGTTTTCTTTTTTACCAGTTGTGCGTAATTAGTGTTCCCACGAGACGAGACAGAGAAATGTCGATTGAAAACGTGACGAGACAGACATCTCGCAGTATACAATATACATCTTTCCGAGACGACACACATTCTGGACAAGACATTTTCGAGACGAAACAGCCTTAATCTCGTCTCGTGGGCAACACTATGCGTAATACTGAATAATTAGCTCGCTCTGTGACTAATTTTTCGCTCAGGTACCCATCATAATCAGTCTTTCTGTGTGCACCATTATTGGCCAATTACGTTTGTTCCACCGTATGCGTGGTAAGAGTGCTAATTTCTATTCTCTTTGGTGTGTCCTTCATTGCCCCTTCCTTGTTCTGGTTGGTGTTTGTCTTGCAATATTCTCCTTGATGTATAATCAATGCGTTTATATCACTGTGTTGTATGTCTTGCTTTACAAGAGAACAGCTTTGTTTTTCCATGTTTGGAGGAATCCTTCTAATCTTCTGCCACGAGTTGTGGGTTACGGTGTTAGAGGAGACATTGCAGGGATCTTATGACCTAATCGTTGTTTCAGACTACCGAGATGGTTGCATCCTCTGTATTGTATTTGTGAGCCCCGGAGTCCGGATCTTCAGTCCACACCACCCTGTTAGATTCCCTCGTCTTAATATATGCAATAGTCTTCACCCAAGCGAAAGTATGGATTTTGGAAGAAGCTGAGAAAGAGGAAAAATTCGAAAATGGAAAGCCTGAGTGTGTAGGAAGTCTTGTGCAAGATGAAAGAAGTGACTACGAGGACATCTTCAATTTGCAGGAGGATAGCACATCTCCAATTCTTAATGTAGAGCACTGGTTCTTACAACCAAAGTCAGCAACGCTGGAATTGGTAAAAGTTGACGGAGTATTGAAAAAAAAAATGTACATTAAACACAGTGCGCTCCTGTCGTCCAGCACTGCAGTGGAATGATTTTGAGCTGCGCGAAAAAAAAAAGTTTTTCCTGCCTGCGCAGTCGGTTAAAAGATGAAAATTTCGAGAAGCCCTGAAAATGAACTCTCAACAATTTTGATAAGAGTTCTCTGACCGCGGGTTGCAACTCGTCTGTAAATAACCTCTGTGTTTTAAAAATAAATGTATAAAGAGTACACCTTCTGTTTTTATTTTTTCCTGGTTTTTATGCATTTCAGGCCAAGTGCATTTTTGACGTTGTCGAAACCTGCAGCCCAAAGACATAAAATTGATGGGAGTAAGCATAAACTGCACGTACAAGTAGTTGTAATGTTTTATTTATTGACATATGCGATCGCAGTTTTACAGTCGAAGAAAACAATTTATTAACAGGACATATTCTACACTTAAACAAAAATTTTGTCGTAGACACCTGAGGATGCTTTGAGGTTTCCAAGTGACAAGTTTATCGAATTCAATTACTGTTTCTCCATACGTCATAACGAGATTTTCAGAATCGTAGGAAGCTGTGAGCAGCAGAGAGATTAATTAAATGATTTTAGAAATCTGAAAATAACTCATTGTGCGGGTACAGTATCGGCATGCTAGTGTGGGCTGTGGATATAATAAGCGTACAATTTTACTAATATACACTAGCTTCACAGGGGAAAGGATTTGTTGAAGTGAATTTGAAAGAATACGACGTCAAGTCCACTGATCAGATTTTACCATGAGTCAGTAAAATTTTCATAAATATACTACTATCGTTACTGCTTCGGTGGTAAGTTCCAATATGATCATTTATTTTAAAACCAATACTCAGGTTTTAATTTTGTAACAGGTAGTCGATGTTGGACTTAGTTATTGTTGCCTATACTATTTTTTGGGGGTGGGGGAGATCACACTTATATTTATTGAAAATGCCTGACGGATAGGGTTGCCACCTTTTGATGAATGAATTACGGGATAATAGGAAAAAATACGAAACAAATCTGAAATAAAAGTAGCTTGTTAGGCCCTGCACTACTATCTGACTCTACGCACAATTTGAAACTTCCATAATAATCAAGTGTATCATGCTACCACTATCACAGTGTTGAATCGCCGAAGTCACACAACAAACGGTGTTGATTTAACACAAAAAGTGTGGTCGTTCTGGGAAAAGTGGCCGAAAAGTATTGAATTGACACAGTCATTTTTTGCAGTGTGTTTATCAACTAGAGCAAACACAAGGCTTGAGTATGATATCCCCATCCCCAGGACTCGTGTTGTGGCCTGGGGATGTGAACAGAATCTGCTTTCTAGTCTGCATAGTGAACAGCTGGAAATAAGACCATCCCTATTTATTTGTTAAAATTATCGATCTGTTGAAAATATGTCTGAATTCACTACTGATAATACGGGACGCGTAAATTTTACCCAAAATACGGGACAGGTGGCAACCCTACCGATGGAACCGATACAGGGAAAAGAAGTTAAGGGTTAAAAAGTGTGTCCGTACACTTAGAAACGTCAGAGTCGATATTGAGTCATTACATGCCAACAACACAGTACAACCCGACCATCTGAGAGTTCAATAAAATTTTGTGTTTAGGTACAGAACTGACATTATGTAGGATTTTGATTTCCTATGTTGTGTACTTCTGTCAAGGTTTTTTGAAGAAGAAAAAAACTTAATTTTTGGTAACATGCCCCCCCCCCCCCACTTAAGTGGTCACTTCTTGTCCTAGGTGAGATACAAAAATAATTTTGGTTATGTACTGAAGGTCAGTTGAGCTGACCTTTGACCTTAAGGGAAATGCAAGTTTTTGTCGAAGATGTACCGTATTCGGAACCAAAGTATGTACTAATACATATCCAAATTGCAAGTTGGGACTGATAATATTCACGATCCCCTGAAACAATCGCTACGTAAATTTACACATCGGTAGGGTTTTCCGGAGCTAATAAGGTGACAGCGCTGTCTGTGAAGTTTGCATCTTAAGGGAACTGTTTCAATGGAGTATGTAATCTGAAACAAAGTGCTGCAGTCCGATAAGAGTGTTGTCGCCTCATTAGCTCCAGAATACCGAAACCACAGCGTAAATTTACGTACCAATTGTATCAAATATTATTTGATCCCGTCATCTTGGTATCTATTAGTACATACATACTTTGGCTCCGAATATGTTTTGCATTGTACGCGAAGTTGTGTGTATATTGATATTTCTGGGGAGAGGGTTCGTAGCTTAAACAATTCTTGTTTGGCTTCAGTGATTTTCAAGATAAAAGCATTTTTATGAACGTCATTTATACGTACTGTTTTACGATAGTTCCTGATGTGTTTGCAACAAATTTTCGTTTTTCTCGAATGCTCTTTTGGTTCTGAAAGTTTGGCCTTTTTTTTTCGCCAAGTGAGACACTCTTTGACCTTTCAAAACTTCTTTTACTGTTTTCCTGGGAAAAGTTTTCTTTCTGTCTTTTTGTAACTTGAGATATTTCTTTCTTATACTTCTCAGCTCCAGTGTCTCTTTCTCTCAAGAAATCCCTGAGTTTGAGGTCATGAATTCACTCAGGTGAACCTTGTAACTTTTAGTTAGTTTTCATGGTGCGTTCGCTGATTTCCCCAAATGTGCAGAAATATCGGGTGTCCATAAATTAACTTGACAACTTTAGACATTAATAACTTTAAAACTATACAAGAAAATAACGAACTGTTTTCAACATGTGACAAGATAACTCACAAAAATTTTGTTCATTCATACATGTCTATGTGTGCAACCCTAGTGGCACGGACAACGTCCAGTCGGTATTCAGTTTCTCTCCACGTACGCTCCAGCATGACAAGTTTAATTACATTGCGAATGCCTGTCTTCAAGGCCTGTAGATCTTGGTTCGGTTCACGTAATCCTTTACAAATCCCCATAGGAAGAAATGTACTGGTGTAGGTGATCGTGGCGGTCACCGAATCGGACCATCTCGTCCAGTCCACCTGTCAGGAAACTTTTCATCCAGAAATTGACGGACATTTAGGACCAGTGAGATGGCGCCCTATCCTGCTGGAATATGAGGTCTGATTGCAGGTATTCCAATTGTGGCACAGCAAACTCTTGTAACATGTCCTGGTCAACATCACTGTTGACGGTAGACTTGCTGAAAAAGAACGGACCAACGATGCAATTGTGCATAAGTCCGCACCACACGTTGACATTGTGACTCTTTTTCCAGTTCATGTGTAACATGAGGACGCTCTGAACCCCATATACGAACGTTATAACGATTCAGTTTGCGGGATACATGAAAAGTTGACTCATCGGAGTGACAAATTATTTTCGAAAAGTCATTGTTTGCGTTAGTCTTGGCTAGCATAGCAAACTGTTCGCGATAAGGTGTGCCCGTAGGCTTCAGTGCCTCAAATAGCTGCACCTTGTAAGCATAAAGACGTAACCTCTTATGCAAGACATTGTGCTCTGTTGATCGTGGCATTTCCAACTCTCTGGCCTCCGTACGCCTGCCTTATCTTGTCCACGTTGGCGTCTGAAACAGATGGGCGCCTCACCCCCTGTTTATGGGGAACACTACCTGTTTCCATAAATAATGTATGCCAAGCCCGAATAATTGGTTGAAACGGTGGTTCTCTGCCATACTGTGTCCGAAAGTTTCGTTGCACTTTGGTGTCGGACTTCGTCTCTATGAACCAGGCTACACACTGAGCTTTCTTCTGACTTCCACTTTTTTTTTTTGTTAAATCTGCGTCACCTGGAAGATAAATAAACTTTGTGAGTTATCTTGTCACATTTCAGGTTTCCCACTCACCTGGAAAAGTCAGGGAATCCATCTTAGCACTAAAATGTCCTGGAAAAGTCAGGGAATTTGATAGCTTATTGTTTGAAGTTCACTTAGTTACAGCAGCCATTTAATGTTAGATCGTTTTTGAAATTACTTGGAGGCTAATGTGCCAACCATGAAGCAATTTAAGAAGAAAATACAGTGAAATATTTTGTTGTATCTTTATTTTCATGCAACTATGATTTTTATTTTCCCATGGAATACCTGGAAATTTCCGAGTAGTGACCTGGAAAAGTCAGGGAATTTGATCTTGGCAAACGAGTGGGAACCCTGCATGTTGAAAACTGTTTATTATTATATGCTATAGTTTTAAAGTTGTAAAGATAACTTATGGATACCCGATATATTCTCATACATTAGAAGCATGTTTGATATGAGGTTTTAGTGTTGCAGCAGTAAGTGTTAAGAAATATAGTTACCCAGGGGACTTGTGTGTTCGGGTGTGGCCATCCCGGGTTCCCAACAGCTCTTCATATCTTTGTTGCATGCAGAAGTTATGAATTTGGCTCCTGTGAATTCTATAGACTTCTTGCTCTCTCTCCCACCATCTTCTACTATTAGCACGAACACCGAGGTCATTAATTCCTATTTTTCCAGCAAGTTTCGTTTGATGATATCTTTCTCTGTTTTTAGCTGCTTCATATTTTGCGGGCTCATTGTAAATAGCATTCTGAGTCTTCTCATTGCACCCTTTGCTGCTGCAGTTTCTTTTGAAAATGGATTCTTGCAGTACCCATCTGATTTTTACCCATTTTGTGCGACAAATTAATTGTGTGTTTTAACTTATTGAAGTGTGTTCTGCAGATTTGTTCATTAATTATTTCGTTTAGTGATGATGTGAATGTTCTTTCTCTTTTTTTGTTTTTTCGTCTTCAAACTTCTGAATAAGGAACGTAACATAGGGAGCAGCATGTAGCTACGGAAATAGTACGAATTGATTACGTCAAACCAATCAAAAGATCATTTTCGTTGTATGACGTAGGAGATTGAATTTTCAGTATTTCATACTATATTTCTACATAACGGAAAACCGAAACGCTGAAATTAAAAAGACATTATATATTATTTAATCTGATGTATACAAACAAGTTTTAAATATATAAGGACGGTGAAAACGGAAATGTCCATTGTCCAAAAACTTCAGTTGTACTTATGTGTGTGACTGAGCGTAGCTGCTAATTTTATGCCTTGCAATACATCCTTTTTACTATATATTAAATTTCACGGAAGTGAGATTTTGTCTTCACACTAGAAACATTGTTTGTGGTTTACAGTACATTACAAATATCAAATGGAAATGTTTGTATTATTTCTCCCGGAAGACAAATTAGACTAATACTTCATATGAGCTATTTATGTCAGATCTCCATTAGTTTCGGATTTGTAAAAAAATATAAATACGTGCTTTTTGTGTATAGACTGTACAGAGCTAAAGAATTTGAGCTATTCGTTCTTTTCATGATGTTAAGCTGTTCATTTTATTGTAAATAATAGTACTGTAATGTACAGGGACACGGCACGAAGGTTAGATTTTCACGCATTGTAGACTAAAATACGGAATCTTAAAGTTCCTAAAGAATTTTCATACATGCGAAAATAGTTTCTTCACACTTCAGTTTAACTATTCACAAAAGTTAGGCCAACGACTCGAAGGTCCCGGGTTCGAACCCCGACAGGGGCGTGGATATTTGTGGATTTAACTAGGTGTAAAGGGTCGAATCGTGACGGGCCGAAGTCAAAAAAGTTACTAGACTGGCCCACATGAAATAAAAGCTGTGCACAAAAGATTTTTTTTGTAAATTTTCTTTTCAAACTTTCACCCTCGCGGGACCTTTAGCCGAGAATCGCCCTCATTTTATTGAAAACTAAGAGTAAACTCGAGAACAGCGTACAAAAATCCGTATAGTGAAATTGGCTCTGTTATATGGTGAAGTTATTACCAAATTAAATGAACCTGTCAGCTTTAGAGTCACCTCTTTCCCTCCTTTGGTTGAAGTCTGAAAATAGTCACCAGATTAAAGCATAAATGGAGGTCGCTTAACAGTTGCTCTCTGCCTAATTTGGGTAAGGCGCTAGCTTGCATCATAGACCGATAAAGTGATAAACTTTAGGGCGGGGGAGGGGAGTTTGCTCAAAACACAAATGAATGTACTGTATTACGAAATGTGTGGGCGCTTCTCGCCTACAAAAGTGGTAGCTTGGCGCTAGCCGATATGCTTCGGGAGTATAACGAGATAGCTATATAGGAAAAACCTGATAGCCAGATGTTATATTTGTGAATGTTAAGAATATCCAGACGCGAATACTTTTAAACAGCTTAAATTTTGGGGTTCAGCTTACTCTTAAAAGTGCTGTGTTTTTTGTTTTTTTTTAATTCTCGGTCTGAGTCCTGCTTCCGAGAGCTGTTACTATAATTCATAAAAGAAAAATGTTTATAAACAGTTGTCGAAATTATAGAATGTCTGCAAAAATAAATTGTAAGGTAACCAAGGTTGTAATTGAGAGTGTATTGCTATGTGACAAGGCTCTGTCTTTTTTTCTGGTTGTTTTACGGTATTCATTACTAACATCTACGTTTTTCTTTTCTTGCAGGAACTCCAATGTTGGTAGTCCCATGGAAATCTAGAATTCTCGGTGCGTTCCTTCAGTTTTTTAAGAGCATTTGTGAAGAACACTCCAACTCGTGTCCTGAGCCAACTTTCTTGTGAGAAATGAGTCCCTTAAAATATTTTGTATTGGCCGCTGCTTCAGACCTAGGCGCTTCTGCCTAGATCTGTGAACAAAAAAGTCGTCTGATGAAAGGATCCGATGAAGTGACAGTGATTGAGTATTGCGCTGAAGTGTCACATCTTGCCAAAATGACGAACTCCAAAGTGATTCAGGTCACAAACATCGCCCCACAGGCAACGAAAGATCAGATGCAAACTCTTTTCGGATACCTGGGGAAAATAGAGGATATTCGTCTGTATCCAACAATACGTGATGTAGCCGTGCCTGTGCAGTCTAGAATTTGTTACGTGAAATTCCACGACCCCACCTGTGTAGGAGTAGCGCAGCACATGACTAATACTGTTTTCATTGACAGGGCGTTGATAGTGATTCCCTTTCAAAGCGCAGACATACCTGATGAACAAAAAGCGTTAGAGTTAACGAACCAGGGAACTATGGTTCCAGGTCTCTTCCCCTCCGAGCCTAAGTTGCCACCAAATGTTACCAATCAGTTGGAAGGGATCCCACCCAATCAAGTGGTGTTGACTCACGATCCAAGGCTTGAAGCAAACAACCTCCCTCCGTATCCGCCACTGCCTGCCACTCTTGATGGACGGAAAATCGAAGAGATCCGGAGAACAGTGATTGTTGGTAATCTAGATGCTTCAGTTTCCACTCAGCATATTATCGACTTCTGTTCCATGTCTGGAGAAGTGAAATACATCAGGTTCTGTAGCAGAGATACAGACGCTTCTAGATACGCCTTAGTGGAGTTCACAGAGCAGACTTCCGTTATTCCTGCGTTGCAGATGACTGGACAGGATTTGTGCGGCAGACTAATAACTGTTTCTCACTCGACTCAAGCGATCGTGAAACCACAAGCGAAGAGTAATGAAGCAGCTCAAAGGGAAATTGAAGAAGCCATGTCGAGAGTGAAAGAGGCGCAGAGCCTGATATCTGCAGCGATAGATCCGGTGATAGGGCTTCTGGGAAAAGAGAAAAAGCGAAGCAGGAGTCGGTCAAGATCTCGTAGGTCTCGCTCCAGGTCCAGAGGCAGACATCGTTCTCATTCACGAGCCGGTTCCCGTTCCAGATCCCGAAGGCGATCACGGTCACGTGGAAGATCACGCGGTGGAAGATCCCGCTCGCGTTCAAGGCGTTCAGGATCGAGGGTGAAGCGAAGTCGTTCGAGGTCGAGAGAGAAGCGAAGGAAGAGCCGCAGCCCCGGCAAACGAAGAAAGAGCCACAGCAGATCGCGATCTGCCAGCAGGAAGAGGTCGTCAAGGTCAAGGTCAAAGTCAAAATCGAAGAGCTCGAGAAGCCACGAGAAGTCGAAGGATAAGAAGGATGATAAGAAAGAAGATAAAAAGGAGATTAAGAAAGAAGAGGTGAAGAAGGAGATGGAGATAGAAGAAAAGGAAGATCATGTGGAAGAGACAGATAATGAAGTGAATGACGAGGGAGCCAATCACAAGGAAGAAGCTGTAGAAGAAGAAGAAGCAGAGCCTGTGAAGGAAAGAGAAGTTGAAAAAGAAAGCGAGCGAGAGAGAGAGAAGGAGAAACGAAGCGCCAGCAGAGACAAGCACTCGACGCGAGACAAAATGAAATCCCCGAGGGCAAAGTCCAGCTCCCGATCCCCTTCGAAGCCTCGTCGACACCATTCTCGATCGCCGTCATTCAGGTCACCCTCTCACTCAAGACGCAAGAGTCGTTCACCTTCGCGTAGGAAGAGCCGATCACCGGTGAGAAGAAAGCGTCCGTCACCGCGACGCAAGAGGAGCCGATCCCGTTCTCGAAGGAAGAGCAGGTCACCACCTCCCAGACGAAAGAGCAGGTCGCCACCTCCCAGACGGAAGAGCAGATCCCCTTCCAGGCGTAAGAGCCGTTCACCTATTCGGCGCAAGACACGTTCTCCATCTCGGCGCAAGAGCAGGTCCCGATCGCGACGTAAGAGCCGATCGCCATCTCGTCGTCGAAGTGTGTCTAGAACCCGAAGGAGGAGTCGTTCGCTTGGAAGAAGAAGAAGATCGCGCTCCCGAAGGCGGTCCAGGAGCCCTCTGAAGACGATTAAGGAACGAGATCGTAGGCGAGAGAGGGAGAGAGAGCGCGAGAGGAGCTGGGACAGAGATAAAGACGACCGGAAGAGAAGAGAGCGAAAGGTGGAAGAGCGAGAGGAGAAAACGAAGGAGGCCAAAGTCCCTCGCAACTATGATGAAGAGGAGAAAGGATTTGATGCTACTGATCAAGATGACAGCGAAAGAAGAAGTGAAGTCAATGACAGAGAGAGTAGCTATGCAGAGGACCCAGAAGATGTCGACAGAGAAGAGAAATTGGTTTCTGAGGATATGGACATTTCTACATCTCCATAGCTTTTTCATAATTCTGTGACAGTTAAGTGATTTTTGTGATTGAACCCAAACTAATAATCGCTCACACATTCTAATTGACTTTCCTTCAGTGACAGTTTCAGTTTTAAGAAAAGATCATCTCTTGTAGATAGTTCAGTTGAAATAGTGATTCCATTTGCCAGTTGTTTTGAGTTCGTATTTCCAAGTTTTATTTTACTTTGAGTACGCTAACAGTGAAGTGGTTAAAATATCGAAATAAACTGAAGATAAGATAGTGATCACTGTCGCCGAGTGCTGATTTAAAATCGGGATTATTTAATTTGAAGAATATTTAAAGGAGCAAGATGTTCATCTGCCATGTTTGCCATAAACAGAACAACCAAAGATGTTCTTCAGGTTCTTGCATCTTCATTAGGTGAGCTTTTTTCTTTTAATGTCCATTATGTTCAGGTCTTTCTTTCGATAATAGCTGTATGTAGAGAAGTTGGCAGCAAACACAAGAGAAATAAGTCTGATCCACGCTGCTATTGTCCAGAACTTCAAACTTGCTCTGTCCGAAACTCCATATTCCAAAATTGTGCAGTGGGTGCGCAAAGGATTGTCCAGAGGATTC
Source organism: Lepisma saccharinum (assembly GCA_022664845.1). Classification (NCBI taxonomy): domain Eukaryota; kingdom Metazoa; phylum Arthropoda; class Insecta; order Zygentoma; family Lepismatidae; genus Lepisma; species Lepisma saccharinum. Next base: position 5,667 of record JAGDQP010037313.1, on the reverse strand, counting down.
TCAGAAATTCTGTGGGATCGAGAAAGGGGTTTCGAAATGTGAATATCAATGGAACTATTTCCCTGTGATTTCTCCAGTGGGTGAATGGTATCGCTTGCTGCCGTGTAATCAAGGGATCCCGGTGGGTACAGAAGTGGTTCGGAGCCCACGTTAAACTGTAGGTTCCGTCCTTAGTAGCTTACTGCTCGTTTAGGACGTTAATAAGAACAATAAATCAATTTTCCAGCAGATTATATTTCATTTTCGGCCAGTTGATAACGTCAAACACGATTGCATATGTTGAACGATTTTTTAAATGAAAAGTGCGTAGTTACAAGAATTACACACGCACGCACAACAGTCATTTTGCACGGGGATGTCGGCGATTGCCTATGCCATCGTTACTCATACGGAAAGTAGTTTTATTCATATTTTTACTTCGATTGGGAATGGTATACCTTTCCTCTGAGGAATCCGTTGCTCACTGTCAGTTTCTTTTAGATGGAGTAGGTTTCAAGTATTTGAAGATAGCATATCGCATCAACTGTACTGTTGGTGGGATTAGAAATATATAGCTCTCAACTTCATTTCCCTACGTTTTTGGCAACAGGTAGCTCCGAAAAGTGGCTGGAATTTCCACGCCGGTGATGAAGACTTTTTTCTTCTTATTTCTCAACGTACAATCATTCCTCGAAGTTTGTCGGTGCCATTTTGACATAGTTGCCTGAGTTCATCAAGTTCTGCGCAGTAAGGTAATACTAGGGTGAGTCAGTATTGAATGAGACTGACCTTGTATTTTCAGAAGTAGTTGAGACATGATGATGTAATTTGGTAGTACTACTTAGTAATTGATGTTTCTTTACTGATTGACTGCAGATGATATTCCTACGCAGTACAGAGAAGAAACAGTAAAAGAAAATCATTGGTAAGGTGCTAAACGTCCGTATACAATGGAAAGCAACAAACATGGACAACGGTGGACGGTTTTTATGGAATTAGGGTGTATCAGGGTGTCTAGAACCCTGGAAAACCTGGAATACGTGGACCTGTCCACAGTTGATAAGAGCACTGCATGGCGGAGGCCGTGGGTTCGATTTCTTTTTTTTCTTGTGAAGTACTAATAATGTACAAGATGCTTGAACTGGGTAGTGGTGGGATTAAAAAAAAATGCCATTGCGTATTATTTACATGTTCCACTGTACTAAGCACTCAGGAAATTTGGGGAAAAAATATAATGGAAAACTCAGGGAATTTCAAGTCACAAAATTTGTAGGCACCATGTGTATCCACGGAAGATTTATGTACCGTGTGTGGTGATGCACCCAAGCCTTGTGACGGTGGCTCAAAGCAACGGATCCTGAACATGCGCGTATTGCAAGAACTGCTGGTGCGATTGAAATTGTGAACAACATGGTCACGAGTGATAAGCGTGTGAACAGTCGAGATAGTGTCAAAAACTGGAATATCGCATGAAAGAGTGCACACAATGTCCCGTGAGAAGTTAAAACTGAAGAACATCACGGCTGCAGTTGTTGCACTGCGCGGCCGTCCAAGAATCGTGCCTTTGAGCGCTGACTCATGCCCACTCTTAGATTGTTCAATGCAACCGTCCCAACGCTAGGGCCTGCATCACCACACATTTCATATAAAATCTTCTGTGGATATTGATACAGCCTCCTTCCATAGAAACCAGGCCGTCCACCGCTAGCCATGTTTGTCTCCTTCCATTGTACAGTACGTTCAACACGTTACTGATGATGTCCTCCCATTGGTCCTTCCCTATGCTTCGTAGGAATATCGTCTCTCGTCAGTCTGTAAAAGAAACATCAACTACTATGTAACATTCAATATTGACTGACTCTAGTATTACCAGGTGTGAAGGCCTGCATAGAAAATATGAGCGGCCGTTTTAAATACGTTGTTGACGATTGTGAGTATGTGTGAGAGCTGTACAAAAGAGTGTGAATAATAAGTCATACAAGGCGTGAGATATTTCGAGCGCTTAGAGCGGAAAGGCTTTATGTAAGATGTTTTGTAGAAATTCAGTTTCAGTACGTGACCCGTTCCTATTTGTAGCAGAGGATTCAGGAAATGCATGTTGAATGCTAACCAACGTGTATAACACTAGTATATGGAAGAGAGACTATTGGAACAATACATAGGGAATACATGTTATGGTGAACTGTATGTGTGGTGTAACTTCAAATGAAAGATGGCTAGTGGTGGCTAGCTTTACTAGTTAAGGTAGGTTACGTCGTTAAGAAATCATTTCTGCCGTTATTCAGAAGGATCTAGTAGCTTGTTTGAAAGTTAGGGCAACAGCGTTATCTATAAAATTAGGTAAATCTATACAAAATGTGAATATGGTTATTCTTCCTCCAGCGTCAGGAGCATAGCAACAAAACTTTCTTTCATCAACTTTTTCTAGATTGTGCTGGCGATTTGTGGAGCGAGAAAATTTTCTTCCGTTAACAACAATAATAATTGTGTGTATTGTAACAATTTCAGTGTTGTTGATGGCGACCTTTAGACCAGACCCTGATCCCTAGATGAAACAGTTCAGTCCGAACTTGCTCCTCAATGGTTGAGCTGTTTATTCATTTGCGTGCGTGGGAAGAGGTTTAACCATGGGAGGATCAAGCTCTTCTTGAACAATTTCATCGCGTATCCTTCCCTGTAATGTTAACAACAGTGTATATTCTGGAAGAGAGAGAGAAAAGTATGTTTAGTTACACGAAACAGTTGAAAGTAGGGTTACCAGATTTTCGTGATGAAAAAACTGATGATATTCATAGACATGGAATTGAAGGAAAACTTGAATTCCAAGTAAATGTTCATATGGTCAGATATGCACAATAACATTATTTGTTAGAATCCAAGCACATTAAATCATAGTTTGAGGGCTCCTCGCTCCAACCCTCCCATTTTTAACATTTTTCAAAATATTTCAAAAACTAAGAGTATTATCAAAAATGTAAATTCATAGCGCACTAGAACTTACGAATTACTATGGAATGCAATGGATAGCGATCTCGAGATCGTGTCCATTGAGGAGTGATTACGTTTTCAAAGATTATGACGTCATCATTTAAATTGAAGTCTGAGCACTCATCAATGGACAAGATTTCGAGATCGCTGTCCATTGTATCTCATAGTAATTTGTAAGTTCTAGTGCGCTATGAATTTATATTTTTGATAGTACTCTTAGTTTCTGAAAGATTTTGAAAAATGTTTAAAATGGGGGGACTGGAGCGAGAAGCCCTGTTAAAAAGAGTTTTCAAGTGGGTTGGTTTCTATTGTTGGATGTTTATCTTCATGTTTTGCCTTTGTTCATAATTTGTCATCATTGTTCATATTATGAAAATCCTCCTTGCTGCAACGATTTCTCCCATCTGTCCACTTGAAGTTCATTTGAGAATATTCCTTCTACAAATACGTTTGAGTATGTGAAAGTTTACTTATGTTACGGACGAATCTTTTCATTTTTGACCTTTGTTTTCACTACGTCATATTTTGAACTTGTATTTACGATTCTTTGACATTCACAAAATTCTGCATTCATGCATGCAGCTCATGAACACCAATGTGATTCTGAATTCCAAGGACTTTTCCTTATACAACTGATGTGCCTGAAAATCTAAAAATCTTAAATCCTGACTTTTTAAACAAAAGCGTAACAACCTTAACATTTATTGTTTTTACTGAAATCATAATTTTTGGTTGAAATATGTCAACAAATTTAATGAAAAATTACATTTTTACAATCAAATTTAAAATGGTTTTGGCAGGAAAGTAAAAAAAAGAGAGAGAGAGAGAGAGAGGGGAGAAATGTATTACGGGTAAAATAAAAATGTAAGATCTTTCAATTCTGGCGGACAGTGTTCAAAAGCAATGCGAAAGGGAAGAAACTTTTCTCGCCGACTTTATCATTTATTGTATGTTTAATTAGTGGCTAATGTTTTTCCTTAATTATTGCAGGTGTTGACGAAGGATCTTGAAATAACGAAAACTCCGAAGAAGGACTTTTCAGCACTTGGTAGAAAATCTTTTTGGATCATCTTATTTGGTTCAGTGATCGAAGGTTGGCTGTAAATATGCTAGCAACACTTTACGATGTTGGAACACTTCAGCAGAAAAAAATAATTTTGAAAACTTCTCTGTATTCTCAAAGTAGAATATTGTGTTCATTTTTTTTTTTCAGAAATAAAAAAACATTGGCGATAAACAACATATTTTTACTTTGTACACGTCTTTCAAGAAAAAAAAAAAAGAGGTAAAGAAAAGGTAGCTTTACGGCACCACTTTTTTAAATCTTCATCTCAACCTCAAATTTAGTTTTCTTTTCTGTACACTTTCCCAAATGAAAGCAGCGTTTCCCAATCTGTGTTTCGCGAGGTGTTTCGTGCTGGTCTCAATATCCTTGGTGCCATTGCAGTATAAAGATTTCTTGTTTTTGTCGGTAAACCATTAATAATAGCCTTTCGACTAACTACCTGTATATAAAACAAGTGTTGTTTAAATTCAGATACTTAATTCAGGTCTGTCGCCAGGAACAAACTGTAGGGGCGATATGTTTTAAGATTAGTAAAAACTGCGGGAAAGAAAGTTAAGAATTGCTTTTGTTTTTTTTTTTTTTTTACCCTAACCAGGGTTTATATGTATATTTTACTATTAATTCTCTTTCCATAGAATTAAATTTCAGTGTTGCATGGAGAAATAACACTTTACAGAAACGAAAGCAAAGCGTTTTATGGTGTGCATATTCCCTAAGAAATAAGCATAACGGTATGTTCAAGTACAATAACATAAATCAGTGAACCGGTTAGTTAGTGATTGTTCTACGCACTTACAAATGATGTGCATGGACTAGAAACTGGTTACATTGTATTGTTAATAAAGTGTAATTTGTGGATGTCATTTGAATAATTTTTGGAAATTGCTGCAACTAGTGTTGTAAATAAAAAAAAAGTTTGTTTTATTAAAAAAATAAAACAAAAGAAAAACATGAGCTTTCGTTTTTTTAAATTTCGTTTTGTTTTCAAGGCAACAATTTCTAATACTGCTAACGTCTCTTAAGCAAGACGTACTTTTGTAAAGATAATTAAGGAGAAGTATAAATTAAATTCTAGATTACAAGTATTTTTCTGGTATATGTGAGATATTTCGGGTTGCCCAGTTCTCAGTGTTGCCAACTTTTTAAAAAATCATTAAAAAAATTCTTCCATGTATCTACCCTAAACTTAGTTTAAACATCATTCAACACAATAGAAGAAAGTTTTGGGTGTCCCCGACCTCAAGAACCTCAGTTGTCAGTGTTGCCACCTGACAACCGACTCATTAGAAGAACCTTATATGTAGTCGCTTGTTTAGAAGAGTATTCATTATGCATTGATACAACTCTTTCGAAATATGCATATAACATAAAATATTTTGGTTACACTTTCTCTATCTGTATATATTTTCATAGCATATATGGCGAGGCTTGGAGCTCTTAGCATGAGGGAGCAGTGCCAGCGAGCTGAAACACAATGTACTAGTAAACGCAAACATATATCTCTGCCCGTGAATAGAAGCAGGTTATTTCCCGGGATTTTGAGCTAAAGATAATTGATTTTTGCGGACGGTAATTATGATCAAAATAGATATCTTTCTTGAATAATACAGTAAATAGAAATTAACGTATTGCAT
>JAGDQP010037312.1:0-18679 GCA_022664845.1 Lepisma saccharinum | reverse complement strand
TTTTGTGTTTCGAACAATGGCCGAGTTTATAAAGTACGTACTTATAGATCGCCCTTCATTTGAAAAGATTATATGCTTATCACATAACGGATCGAGATTTGATATGATTTTGGCGGCAAAAACCATCATTGAGGACCACGGATAAGAAAACCCCTGCATCTGATCATGCAGGGACAAAAATATCCAAATGACCCTTGGAAGAAAGAAATTATCTTCCGGGATACATACTTGTACATGTCGGTCAATCTATGTAATTTACGCAAAACGTTAGGGTTAGAAAATAACCTAAAGAAGGGTGAATTCCCTTACTTATTTAAAACGGACGACAATCCAGATTGTGAGGGTCCTATACCCGATAGAGTGGTTTGAACCAGAAAATCGCAGTGTTGAGGATGCAAAGGCATTTTCCGAATGGCACAAAGCGTGTAGTCAATATCCAAATTACAAATTTAATATGCAAAAAGAACTGGTTGAGTACGGTAGAAACGACGTTGATATTCTGGCAAGTGCTGTTGTAAAATTTAGTAATATTATTGAAGAACGTACAAACAAGTTGCAGTACTTCTTAGTGTCTTCAACAATTGTAAGTCTGGCTATTAAAGTGCTTCGCACATTATATATTAAGGAAGACCTGTCCTGTGTCCTGCCTTTCTTGGATTTCAACACCGAGACCGCCAAAGCAAAAAGGCCCTACAATGGCTCGAATATATGTCCCACACGAATGGTGTAAAAATCCGACATAGCGGTAATGGAGGAGAGGTCCCTATTAGAACGCACAAGGCAGACGGCTATCATAAAAATAAACGAACAAGTAACCGTCTGGAAATTTGACAGCTGTTACACACATGACCATAAGGAGGGTTATCACAGCCTTAGGCATAGCGTAATTGATGGGCGAGAGGTCCTCGAACAAAAGTATCAACGTACTGTAGACAAAGAAAATATATCAAACGGTTAGGATACAAACTTATCCGCATTTGGGAATGTGATTGGAACGCCAAAGTAGAGGCGGATAAGACCATCCAGGACTATTCGAACAAAATGCGCCGCCCGGGATGAAGGCCTTAGTCCTAAGAACGCGTTTAAAGGCGGCAGAACGGAATGTTTTCGTTCGTTGTATAAATGCAGCGAAAATGTAAATATTTCATATGTGGACGTTACGTCACTCTATCCCTGGGTAATAGCGCGCTGCCTACTTCCCTTTGGTATGAAGACAGTGCAGAAAAGCAAGTTTTCAAAACCGGAAAACGTCAACGGTCTTATTGACTGCACAATACTACCCCAACTAATTTAAAACTAATTTAAAACGGATTGTTACCATACAAAGGAACAACGGCAATTTAGAGGAACGTTTTGCTCCCCTGAAATACACAAAGCGCTAAAACAAGGATATACCATCAAAAAATCCATGAAATATGGGAATTTGAAATGGAAAAAGCCTGTTTGAAAAGTAAGTTGGAAGCTTCGTCACAGTGAAACAGGAAGCTAGTGGATTTCCCACAGAGTGTAAAACCAAACAATCCAAGGAACAATACATACGCGAAAATATCCGTATGGACTATAATATGTATCTTGGAATCCTGGGCTTCGGTACATATCGAAATTAGTTTTTAATTCATTTTATGCGAAATGGGGTCAATGTACCGATTTGTCAGAGTCCAGAGTTGTTGCGGACAGTGGGACGTTTCTCAAACTCCTGCTGTACCCTTAAAATGAGGTATCTACCGTTGTTCCCGTGGGAGATAAAAGCCTCATTGTTACATATAAGAGAATAGTAATAAGCCGCTTTCATTCTCGAAAGTTTGCCTGGCCGCCTTTATATCATCACGGTTAAAACTATATAAACTAATGGAAACGGTAATCTACGAGAGACTCCTGTATGTAGATACGGATTCCTTTATGTTTATTCAAAAGAAGTATGACAAGCCTTGCTTGATACTGGCAGGTATCTCGGCGAACTTACAAAGGAAATACCTGAGGGATGGGAAATGATATTATTCATTGGCCTGGGACTTAAAGACTATGTGTACCACAGACGAGAAATTAGTACCGGTAAAGGCAAAGATGTATTAAAAATAAGGGTGATTACTCTAATTATAGAACCAAAGATGAAATTACGCTAGACCATTTTTACGACTAGGTTACAGAAAAGACCCTCCCAATAACATTTGAAGCAAGCCGGGGATTGTCATTGTATCAAGACCCGAGACAAAGCCTCAGCAGGTAACCATAAGCAAAGGACGACGCTGTTCCGTACATGGAAGCTGATGGAGTACTTGAATGATAGGCATAAATGAGGATAGACTCAATATATATTGATTATGTAATATATACAAAAGATAGAAGATATATACACAATTACGTTTGTATTTACAATGCCGCCTAGACATGTACACATGCACACACCAATTAGACGAGACTCGGTTGTTACAGCACTGCAGTGTCACTTCTCACTGCCTTTGTCTGTTCTCTTACTGTCCACTTGCTTCTTTCTTCCAACCTCTCCCTCTACACTCTTTATGCTCTGGTTTTCTGTAGCAAGACCCGGGTGATATGAGACCACACATGGTACCCAAATACTTGCCACACAGTCACGGGCCAAAGAAAGAATTTCTTCGGTTACAGTTTCGTCTTTGAAAGAAACCCAAATACAAAATAGAGACATACACAATATAACAAAATGATTATAAAACACAAAATTTTAGATCTCCAACAGACGCATTATAAAAGACGTTAACACTAACAGACTAGAAGAGGTTACAATATGGGTACCGACAAGACTAAATGACATCTGTGTGAATACATGTAAGTAAGACAGGTATTTAGTTTTTCAGTGCTCATTATGCTATGAAAAGGAAATACTCAATTGCCATCAGTCATTTCAGGTCAGGATGTTGCCGTTTACACACCCTTGCACCATTATGATTTCTGGTCCCTCAAGGGCTGGAAAGAGTTATTTTGTAAATAAATTCTAGCAGTATAAAGATACAATGCTTAGTATTAAATTCAACGAGATCTTTTGGTGCTACGGAGCTGCAGTACCAAACCTTAGTGTTGCAAACTTTAAATTCCATCCCGACATTCCCGATATGGAAACTTTTGAAATTCAATGGAATTCATTAATTATACTTGATGATTTAATGAGTGAAACTAATCATAACAAATTCTAACCTATTTACCAAGTACGCTCATCATCAGAGCTTAACGGTGACATTTATTGTACAAAATCTACTTCTCAAAGGTAAACATGCTTTAACACAAAAGATTCCAGACACTTTAAAGCTACGTACAATTATTTTTCCTGATGAAACCATGTATGTATACGCACATGTAGAAAACATGCACACACCCATTACGCTCACCTGACTTCGTGATGTCGAGCTTGAAACATTACCAAACTGAGCTCCGTGCCCTTTGCAAGTGTAAGGGTAAAAAGGCGAACTGCTTTTTTAAAAAGCATCTGGTGGAGCTATTCGTACCATATAACAAGTAGCTAAAACACAATAAATGGCAACATCCGGTTGAGTCCCCGTCAGAAACAAAGACTACGTCGACATAACATTGTCTCTTGAACGATCCAATATAAAACGTAGACGACGATTATTAGTGCAAAAGGGTGGTGCTTTCCTAGCGTTACTGTTAGCACCCATATTAAGTGCAGTTGCGGGAAGTCTCTTCAACCGATAACATGGCTACTTCACAATTCCAAAAAAAATATTTTGGTACCGGAACATGCATCGGCGCAATTGGCCTCATCCGTAAACTCCAATGAATCACACCAAGCACGGTTAGATTATCAAATGGAAAATGTATTCACACGCAAGGATTTTTCACCACAGGCCAAATGGAAACTGTATCAACAGGCATTGCATAGGTACTTCGCTCATATCCCTCCAGCAAATCAACCCATTGCACTACCACTGATGGAAACGGACGCAGCAACTAAGAGTACTACTACAAGTCCAATATTTGAATTGATTCTTGATTCTGTCCCAAAAAACCTAAGTCGAAAAACACGAGTCTTATTAAATCTACTGCAAGCATCCAATCGTATCAGTTGGGATCCAACCGGTTTAGTAACCATTGATAACACCTTTGTTCCAGGATCCAATATTATTGATCTCGTCAATGATGTGGTAAGATGCCGAACAGGGCGCAATAAAATCGGGATTGGGGCATTTAAACAATTACTTCAACAAATTAATGTTTCAAATGAACTCATAATTTCGAGTTTGGTGCTGGTTCACAACAACGGGTAACCAAAAATGCAAAGATAAATCGTTCAAAGGTAAAGAAACGTAGAAGCAATATTTTAGGAAATTTTAAATTTTATAAATTGTGAGCATGTCATTAGCCAAACTATTATACGTATACGGAACCAGTATCTCTAGGTAGTATTGCTAAACTAAAAAAAAAACACGTACACCTAAACGAACGATTAAAACTTTTTAGCTTTACAGGATGGATATACATTAGATGCACCTGAACGTAAAAAGTTTCCGCGCAAATAATATTATGTGAGTGGTCCGTATGAATTTAGTTGATACGGTATGCAAAATGTAAGAAAATTTAATGATGGGTACAGATACATTTTATGTTCAATGGATGTGTTTTCACGCTATGCAACTTGTATTGCTGTCAAAAACAAAACGGGTCCCATTATTGCTGAAGCCATTACACAAATTTTAAAATAATTGAAAATACCACTAACATATTGCCAAATGGATTTAGGGACGGAATTCTATGACCATTACGTGAAACGCATCTTTGAAAAGTACGGTGTTAATCATTATAGTGTCCATTCCAAAATGAAATCTGCACTTGTTGAATGATTTATCCGTACATTAAAAGAAACAATATACAAGTACTTTAAGGCTGAAAATACGCACCGGTACATTTACGTATTGTTCGATCTCGTACATAGTTATAATCACACAACACATTTCACAACTAAAATGGCACCTGTTGATGTTGATACCAACGTAAGTCGTGTACGGCAGACCTTATACGGAAACAAATCCAAAAACAAAAATGTAAGTTGCATTCGGATGATTATGTTCGTGTGAGCAAATATAAACACAAATTAGAAAAGGGATACTTACCAAAATGGTCGCGTGAAATTTCTATCGTTGATCGTTGTATATAAAGTACACCCATCACCGATAAAATCAAAGACTGAAATAGTGATCCCATCAAGGGAAGCTTTTACAGTTAGGAATTGTAACGTGTTATTGTCGGCACAAAAAACGTACCTTATTGAAAAAGCTCTTAAACGTAAAAAAGGATGGGTCTATGTCAAATGATTATCCTCCAAGTATGAATAGCTGGGTACGTCGACAAACAGTTCAGTCAGCATCATGACGTCACCCGAACATGTTGATTAATTATATTTGACGTTACAGTCCAATGCAAATGCACATGTATTTCCCGATAATACAACTGCTTCGTATACGACCAAACTTGTACAACCACTTCGTTTTACGGGGGGACTGGGTGCTAGGTTTAAAAGGGGTAACCATTCTTTGGAATTTTTATAATTTGCCACAGGAACAGGAAATTTGTTATTCAAACGAATTGCAAAAAGAAAACGCAATATTATATTAAATTCCCTCCGGGGTACAATGATACCAAACTTACTAAAAGTATTCCAGACAAGATTAAAGCACAACAAGAAGCGCAAGCTTTAAAGGAAGCTAAAGAAAATTACGATGAAAAAGAACGCTTACGACTTTTTCTTGCTTAGTTACTTAAAGTAACTGAAATGAACAAAAAATTAGAAGCTTAACTTGCTGCCGCGGATGATCCCATCATCCCCGATCTCGTGGACGAAGATGATGCAACAGACATTAATGATCCACGCATGTTGCATTATGATAGCGCATGTATTCACGTATTTATTAAACATCGACGTTATCGAAGACGCCAATACGTGATTGGAATGAAGCCTGGGTCGCAAAACCTAATTGGGTTTAGTAATGATCCAAACAGAAAATCATAGCATTCAGTATTTTTCACACAGTCGTCAACGGCGACCCATGATCGTCAACATTCCTGCACCTTTTCCATGTAATTTGGATTATAATATTCCTTTGGAAATTAATGTTTGCATTGATGTGGCTACGACCCAACCTAATATTGGTAAGTTACTTCGTAAAATTACTTTGCATGACTACCAGTATGGACAAATGCAATCGTATATGTTTGATAGTCCTTACTATATGAAAGTGGTAAAGCTATATTTCCATAAATTGCATGTAGACTTAAAAGACGAGCGCGGTCGAAAATTGCCATTTCAATTTGGAACGTAAGGCATTACACTACGCTTTAAACGTAAAGCATTATTTCAGAAACTACTGCTGATAGTTTTTACATTACGGTAAGTTCAAATTACAGTTACAGTACACCCACACACTTTCGTAAGATCCTAAATTATCGGATTCATTTAAATGATGCATCGTGGATGGTGGGACTTAGTGAAATTCATATTCCGCTTAAATGTGAAAATGTTCTTGATGGGGGAAATATCATTTGGTTTTATTTAGCGGATGGCACAAAAGTAAAACATTATATTACATCGGGATATTATGTAATCATCCAGCAAATGTTTGGATAAATTAAATGCGATTACTCCGGCAATACAATTTACGTATTCCAATACTATACATATCAAAACCACGGCTAATATTCAAGCCATACGTCTATCGCCTCTTTTGGCATTGCAATTAGGATTCGAACCCAACATTAATATTTTAAAAATCGGCACTGAACAAAAGCAGCCTTACCTAAGTATCGGATACCCACAACAAGAGTTTGTGTATACGAATCTCGTACAACCTCAGTATGTAGGTGATACAAAAGACATTGCTACGAATTGTGGCCATGAGTGATACAATTCACGGCAAAGTTCAAACTATTACATTCCAAAACATTCATTACTTTCCACTAGCCTAATTAAGTTTCGATACCATTGAAATCCTACTAAAGTACCATGCAGGACTTCATTCGGTATCACTAGTCATGATCAACTTTGGTTAATTTACTCTATTAAGCAAATAAATTCAACATTCGTTTAGCTTACCTTGGTTATTGTTTAATAGGCTTTGCTAGTGCTTAACTCTTTCATTATTTAACTTTCTATCCTGCCCTTAATTTTGACTTCCACTGTTGTAAGAAATCCTGATGATAAGGTTTTGTTGTGCCGTCGGCGATATGTTTACGGAATCTAACGTTCAATTTTTATATGACAATTTACATATATGTCAAACGGTAATTCATATCTATTATATTGTATCTGCTCATGTAGTCAAGTATCTTGGTACATTGCACGCTTTTAAAACTCACCAAATATTTTGTTCTATTTGGTACGTCGTAAGAGCATGTACCTTCTATTAACGCGGAACCAAAACCCAACTCGGTTTAATTTTTGGCAAAGTGCTGTTTACTACTGCATCATTTCTCCAGGGTAGCTGAAATTCAAGATCTTTTAATAAGACAGGCAAGGAATATTTTTTTATTATGTAACATCAGTTAGAGTAAATTTACTCTTAAACAAGCGCACTAGAATATACTGGAAAATAGTTTTATAGTACATGATAAAATATATTTTATAAAATTTTATGCAATTTGAGATCAACTTATAATTTTATCGATTAAAGTTTTAGGCAATAAAAATATACTTATCTAGGAATGACTATCTGTATTAGGTAATGTTAAGAATATTAAAGAATAATTTCAATTTGCTCATGCCTGTTAATATCTGAAATAGAACAAATTCACACATTAATTACTTATTCTTTTTCAGGAATTGGAAATTTCGGAAGTCAGAGAGCGAGTTAGTTTCAAGAATTCAAACAAAAACTGGTTTAAATAGAAATGTTCAAGATAAATAAACTAGTAATTGTAAATAAAAAAAATTAAAAAGACATAAGATAAAAAAGAAAACAATAATTAGGAAAGGGTTAGTATATTACGTTATTGAAAGAAAAATTAAAAATTGAAGGTTTAACCTAAATCGTATATCCAATGCATGTCATCCTGTGTTCCGTCGTAACCACCATGTGGTAAATCTGTGGGTAATACATCTGTAAGAAAATGAGTATTTGAGAGAGAAAATAATTATAGAAGAAAATCAAACAATTTTTTCAGTATCAAGTAATTAATAAATATCCCAGAACTTTCGTACTAAAGGGTCAATATGCACACCACCTGTGTAATCTTCAAATTTATATTACGGAAAATATTAATATTTGTAAAGGAATTTGAAAATAAATTCCTATTCTCTTGAGTTACACTATGTGATTTCTTTTTCTAATATTTGGAAACTAAACAATAATAAGTGTATTTATGATATAAATTACGCATTATCAATACCTGTAAGAATATTTATTATTAATTTACTATTTACTAATAATATAGCAAGCCTGTAGTAAGTAAAATTAAACGAAACTACTATCTGCAGGAGTTATTTTTTTTACGTTTTCGGAAGTAGACAAAAGTAATGCTTGCGTGAGGATGGTACTTCCCAACAAGCATTTCTAATTTTCTCTGGAGGCGGTACGTTTTTGTGTTAATCTTTCCATAAAGTATTTTCCGTAAACACAACATATAATAAATATATTAAAAAGGAGGCTATTACATAGAAATAAAATAACAACAAGAGAAAGGTTTTTAGACAAGAATTGATGCATAGTTAATATCATAACTATATGTCATGACTTGTGTTACATAGTAAAACATTCAGTTGGATATAAGTACTTCCAGGTAAACGCTAAATTGTCCCATTGACTATATCAGACCTCTGTGATACTTTTCTCTGCAAGTACATACAAAATAAAGGGTCCTGTACTTTTTTCCCTTAAAAAAACTGTGAAGAGTTACAGGCTCTCAAAATAGTAGCCAAGGTCATCTGCTGGCATTATATATAAAAATGAATGTTCTTTTCAAAAATTAATTTCTTACAGCCTAATTTACGGATTTGCATAAAATAAAAAGCATAATATTTGCCTCATATTATATTTTATCGTGTGTAAAAATCATTACTACTGACTGGCTACTTCCCGAAGAAGTTAATCGCAATATTGCCAAATTTAATCCAAAATTTCCGATTTTTGATAATTTTTAACTATAGTTCTATTAGTAATATTGAGATGCGTTTTTGGCATATAATAGATATTACCGAGTTCTATAAAGATCTGATTTTAGTTTTCATATAAAGTGAGTAGTTTGGGCCCTGCGGGGCTCTGAATGGTTGAAAAATTATCAAAGAACCACTTTTGGATGCCATTTTCTAGAAACCTCCACCTTTTAAAATTCTGAAAATTTTTGAGTAGAAGCAGAAACACCTGAACTTTAATACCCCTTTTCTGTTTCTTCGGATATGGTGCTCTCTCCACCTAAAAATGTGTAACGGTCTTTTTTTATTCATTGTGTATTTATACAATTAGGTTTTGTTATTTGTGATTCAATTTCTTATCGATAGTTAACACGTGAATCTTTTAGTGATTTTTGTTCGTGAATTGAAAAGTCAACAGTCGCATACAAATGCCAATTTTTCACCAATAAACACCAAGAAGAGGGTGCGTTCCGATCACCACGTCTGTGATTATTGTCTCACAAGTAAATAATATGACGGGATGTGCGTAACTGAATATCTAGAAGGGCATAGGGACCATATTTTAAGTTTCCTTTCAGTGGCGTATCCAGAGAGGAAACACTGGGGAGCACGTGCCCTTTCAAAGGAATATGTTCTATTTTTGCATTATATCAACGATTTTTCTAAGTAAAAGCTTCGATTTGTTTTCGAAGCAGCCCAGAAATATTATCAGTCAAGTACCAAGTCGAAAGCTATACCGAAAAACACCGAAGGGGTGGCATTGCGGCCCCTAAAATTGTGATTATTTTTATTAGCCTTAAAATTAAAAATGGGACAAAATTTGTGAATTTTGTTTCCTTAGAAGGATATAGGTATTTTAAGGACCATAATACCGTTTTTTACCGGCTAGCGGTGCGACTTCTCTATAATACCTGATGTTTAAAAATAATATTAGGAAAACTAATTATTTTATATGATAAATTTATATTAACAAAAATTTACATTTGAAGGCATTTTACTATACTTTCGGAAGTTTAAAGTAAATTCCAGAATTTTGTCACTCCGAAAATTTAACGCTCCTGAATTCCCACCTTGCAAATCTCGAGAGATCTGACGTTCCAGAATTCAGTAATCTCGAAATTGTGACATTACGGAGCAACAAAACTATCACTCCGATTCCAAAATTGTAAACACCCTTAATGCTTGTAAACACATTTATCCAGTAAGGTTTCCTCAATTGTTCTGAAAGCATATCTTGTTGATCTGACTGGCGGGAAATTTAGAAGGCGGTATTTTATGGCCCACGTAAACCGTTATTTTTCATTTGCTGCTCACAACTACTCCGGAATTCGGTAGTGACGTTTCGAGTTTCCAGAATTAGAAATTTTCTACGTTTCGAATTCCGGTATGATAAATTTCATTGCGGAATTCTGAACGCCCTAATTTGCAATAGGACTATATAAGCATACAATTTATATTATAGTACAAGGATTTCGCCACGATTTTCAATTTGGGGGCTGTAAAGTCAGATTTGCAAGAGTGTAAGTGGAGTTTTGTAGGTTTCTATCGTTTTTTGACAGTAAATATTTGAAAGTTGGCTGGTTCTCCCGAGGATTTGAGTGGGTGACACCGGGGGATGGGGGAATCACTGCTATAGCATGTCTCGGTAGATACCTGAAATGTGTTCTTATTTATGAACGAATGATTACATTTAATAAACAATATTTCAAGACGCATCAAGCTACAAACGACACTTCGAATATTTTTTAATCATAATAATATATTTTATCGCTGTGGGTGTGGAGCATATGCAGTTAATACTTGAAAAGTAGCACAAACAGAAAAGCAAAATAACAAATGTTTTATTGAGTCCAATTTTACTGATACTATTTTCAGGTAAGTTACAATCTTGACAAATTGCATAAACTGAAATACAAAAGAATTTACAAAAAAAAAAGTCCGTCTGCCATTTAGTGGAAGTCTAAATAAAAAACTGCAAAAGAACACGTTTACGGCAAAGCGAAAATTTGTGCTAATGAAGTAATGGGTAGGCAAGAAAAAGTATTTTTGTCCCTTTATTTGTTGATAGGGGGAGAAATTTACCAACAGGTAGTATCTTGAAAATTAACAACTTCCACTACTTTTAGTATCCCCCCTTAGTAATATATAACAAATCGAACATTGTAGAAACTAATAACAAAAAAATAAGCTGGGGACCGGCTTGGACCCTCCCCGCTTTGGTATGCAACTGTAAAATACATTATTTATACAGGGTGGTTTTCAATTGCCATACCAGAGTTTTAATTCGGCTTCTATTGCACATAGAGCTTTGAAATAAAAATATAAATACCAAAGTGCATATGCGCAAACAAGCGCGAAATTTTTAACAACTTTTAGAAGAAACACTTTTTGATATCTTGTACCGTTTGGCAGTGAACAAGAGCTAATTTGGTAAGTTAACCAAATTAGTTCTTGTAACCAATTTACATATAGAATTAACTCTTGTAACTGCCAAACGGTACAAGATACCAAAAAGTATTTCCTCTAGAAATTGTTAAGCATTTATTGCTTGTTTCAAAAAGAGCAAAATGACCCCCCGTTTCTATTTAAAACTTTGAAGTCCGTATATGTATTTCCGGGACCCCACTGCTTTCAGCAACATCATCATGTGATGGCATGTACACTTCGCATAAAAAAAATGCGACAGCAAACTTTGTCCAGATATGCCATCCAATTGGCACCTTCTTATCCCATAAGGTGTCTTTCTCCTTCCTTCGTCTTTCTCATATAACTAAAATCAACAAAAAACACAAACATAATTGTTTTCAAAATATACTGTACATGTATTAGTATCGATAAAATGAAAGAATGAAAGAGAGATGAAACAATATACATAAGATGATGAAAGAAGAAATTTAAACACACACATTGAGAAATTGAAACCGATAAGTGCCTGTTGGACACAGACAGAGAAATGAGAGAGTGGGGGTATAAAATGACGAAGACAGAGAACAGATAAAAATATGGAACATAAACGTAGTAAAAAAGGACCTAATATTATAAAGTATAGTTCCTAAAAATCCAACAGCAAGACAGAAGTGACTTTTGGATTTTATATTTTTTCAGGGCTATTCGAATATATAAACGGGTGTTTAAAAAAACATAATTAAGCCATTTTGCAAATGGTGACCAAAGTTGGTAGTCAGATTAAATACTCATGATTTCCAATAGAACTGTAAAGTTCTGTGATATATAGGTTAATTTCTAAAGGTCAACACACAAATATTTTGCATGCGCGGGGTTAAGTTGCAAATTCGGTGGGGTTCATTGAACGTACTGATCCAAAATACATTATAATAAGCCTAGTAGCTAGCGTAGTTCATTCCAGACTACTAATGGAAATTGATCATAAAATGGAAATGAAAGAATGATAATTTTCTGCGCAATTACTATCAGAAAGACCCAATAATACAAGTCCAAAATGTATCAAACTGAAAAGTTACAAATGTTCAAAAGCAAAATTGGCATGTTCCATATGTGCATAGCAGATCTTACATATTTCAAAATTCAAACGTAAATAAAACACACATAATAAAATTATGCTTTATACTATGTTGTTAAATTATAGGATGGATACTAATTTTGTGCCAAACTAATATAAAACAATTTCTCTTGAAAAAATAACCAAGAAAAGGGGACTATTTTCAACTTATGTCTGAAAATTTATGTTCCGAACATGCTACTCTCGAATCCACCTATTGCGAATATAACATTCTAATAACTATAACATTAATGAACTATTGTTTATAACAATCCGCAAAGATGGAATGAACACGTCAGAGCTGAAGCGGGTCATTGGGGCAGTATGATGCGGATCAGATTATGAACCGCCACCACGTCAAGGATTCTAACCCGTTCTGACCCGGTGATTCGGTTGAAATCCGATAACCCGGAGGATAAAGTTAAGGTTTTAATTATTTATTCTTTCTTCTTATTTCTTCTTGCTTCTTTTGGAGGTAACCAAGACCTGAGATGTTACCCCAAGTTCAAAAATAGAAAGCCGAAATTCCCAGTTAATTAGATTTTCCAGACCGGGTTAATCGGATTACTGGGACATTCAGGTTAAGTTTTCGACAGGGTCACTTAGGTTTGGGTAAAACCCGGTCACAAGGTCATCAAAAGTGTCTAAGTTTAACTCCGAAACACGCACAAAAAGACAGATCCTTAAAAACGTGGAACCAAACATGTGTCACGATAAAGAAAACGACGATTTACAAATGTTGGTTGCGAAGGCAAAGTAAAGTCTATAATTAGGACAATTAAGAATACGTCATTGATCTCAAGTATCCAATTTTCATGTTATCATTCTTAGAAAGAAACAGTATACAATTTATTAAGCATCTTTTAGGTAGAGTAATCTATGTACCATCGCTATCGTGCTAGACTTCTAAACTGAATGATTAGGTAGGTTTCTTTTCGCATAAAATGATGGCTGCAAACAGATTCATCTCCGGTTTGACAACTTAAGGGGCATCAATGGCGAGAATCAGAGTTTAACCGTGTGTGTTCTTTAGCATAATGATAATGTTTTTTTTTTATATTTTCATGAGTCTTTCTCTCTCCCTCGATTTCTTGACATTTTCTTATCATATGTTCATTTCTTTCTTTCGTCTCTCTCTTTCTCTGTTCATCTTTGTCTTTTTTTGGTACTTATTTCTTCTCTCACTTACACACATTCTGTATTTTTGTGTGTGTTTCGGAGTTAAACCGGACCACTTTTGATGACCTGGTGACCGGGCTTGGCCCAAACCTAAGTAGTCCTGTCGAAAACTTGATCCAAATGCCCCAGTAATCCGATTGACTCGGTCTGGAAAATCTAATTAAGTGGTAATTTCGGCGTCGTATTTTTCGTGCTCTGGTGATAAGATTTCAAATCCTGGCCAGCCCCCTGAGATAAACACTGTTCAAACACAACGAAAAAATTGAAATCTCAACTTTGTACTCCGGGTTATCGAAATTCAACCGAATCACCGGGTCAGAACAGGTTCGAATGCTAGACCCGTTGGCCGCCCATATCCTGATCCGCATCACCCGACTGATCCGGTGATCCGTTTCAGCTCTGGCGTGTTCCTTCTATCTTTGCGAATTGTCATACACACTAGTTATTAGTATTGTAGTTATTAGAACGTTATATTCGCAATAGGTGGATTTGAGAGTAGCATGTTCGGAACATATACATTTTCAGATATGAGTAGAAAATGGGTCCCCTTTTTTAATTATTTCAAGAGAAAAAAAAATATATTAGTTTTTCACAAATTTCATTCCCATCCTATAATTTAACAACATAATATTATATTTGTTTTATTTACGTTTGAATTGTGGAACATATAAGGTCTGTTATGCTCATAGGGAACATGCCAATTTTGCTTTCAAACATTTGTAACTTTTCAGTTTGATACAGTTTGGACTTGTAATATTGGCTCTTTCTGATAGAAACCTAGTAGAAAATTATCATTCATTCATTTTCTTTCTATGTTCAGTTTCCACTAGTTGTCTGGAATGGAAGGTATGAACTACGCTAGCTACTAGGTTTATTATAATATATTCCGGACCAGTACGTTCAATGAACCTCACCGAATTTGCAACCGAACCGGGCACATTAAAAAATATGTATGATTATTGTAGATGTTTCTCACAAGGAAAGTATTTCAGTTCGAGCAGGAATTTTTTTATAAGACTTCGTTCCCCAATGCTGATAGCGCCTGTAAAGCAGTTTGACCGTGTAAGGGTTCATTTGTCCGTTACAGAGCGTTAAAGTTTGGAAAAAGAGGAAAACACCCGTTGCAATGACTCCCGTAGTTTCCGTTTGAACAGGAATTTTTGATAAGACTCCGTAGACCCCGATGCTGATAATGCCTGCAAAGTAATTTGGGCGTGGTAGGCCGCGTTTGAATTACTTTGCAGGCATTATCAACAGCTGGGTACGAATACATATACCAAGTCTTATATAAAAAAAATCCTGTTCAAACGGAAACTACGGGAGTCATTATAGCTGTTTACACCTTACTCCAAACTTTAACGCCCTGTAAGGCTTACATGGTCAAATTTCTTTACAGGTATTATCAGCGTCGGTGTATAAATACAAATACGAATATATAAAAAAAAATCCAGTTCGAACCCAAATATTTTCCTTGTCAGAGCTCTACAGTTCCACTGGAAATCATGAGCATTTAATCTGATCAACAACTTTAATTACCATTTTGAAATTAATTAATTAATTTTTAAAACACCAGTATATATAAGCTCGTATATTCGAATAGCTCTGAAACAATATAAAATCCAAAAGTCACTTCTATCTTGCTGTTGGAGAGGGAACTGTACTTTGTAATGTTAGGTCTTTTTTTACTATGTTTATATTCCAAAATTTTATGTTTTCTCTTTTCGTCTTCTTATTTCTCTCTCTCTCTCTCTCTCTCCTTCTCTCTCTCTCTCTCTCCGATTTCTTTCTGTGTGTCTAACAGACATGCAAGGGTTTCAATTTTTCATTGTATGTGTTTAAATGTATCCCTTCATCATCTTACGTATATTGTTTCGCTATTGCAATTATTTTGACGGGAAGTGTACATTTTTAATTTGAAAACTGTATGTGCAATAGGATCCGAATTAAAGGCCTGGTACGGAAATTGAGAGCCTCTCTGTATATATATGATACATTTAACTTTTCCATTCATGAATAAAAATCACTAAAATGCTCACATGTTAATTACCATAAGAAATTGAATCATAAATGACAAAACCTAATTGTATAAATACACAATGAATGAAATACCGTTACACATTTTTAGAAGGAGAAAACATCACATCTAGAAGCGAACCGAAGAAACGAAAAAGGAGTATTAAAGTTCAGGTGTTTCTGCTTCTACTCCAAATTTTTCAGTATTTTAAAAGGTGTTTAAAAAAAAAAGCGTCAAAAATTACTCTTCAGCAGTCTTTTAACAATTCAGAGGCTCGCAGGGCCCCAACTACTCACTTTATATGAAAAGTAAAACAAGATCTTTATAGAACTCGGTAATACCTATCATATGAAAAAAAAAACCGCGTCTCAATATGACTAATAGGGTTAGAGTTAAAAAGTATCAAAAATCGGAAATTTCGGATTAAATTTGGCATCAATTAATTTTTTCGGAAAGTAGCCAGTCAGCAGTAATGATTTTTACACACAATAAAATAACATGAGACAAATATTAAACAAATCCGTAAATTAGATGCCGAGAAATTGTTTTTTGAAAAGATTTTTCATTTTCTTATTTAATGCCAGTAGACCTTGACTTCTATTTTGAGAGCCTGTAACTATTCACAGATTTTTTTTTTAATCAGGTCTCTTTATTTTGCACATACGTTTTGGGAAAGAAAGACAAAACAAGCATCCGCGATCATGATATAGACAAGCCTGGATCATTTGAAATTCAAGTAGCGATATCTCAAAAGCTTGGGTTCACCTGTTTCAAACCATATATATTCAGCTACACAGTGGACTTCTTAACATTTAACACGATAATTGTGTGTTTGATCTCATTGAAAACGTTGTAAGATCTTAGTTTTTTAATTAGGACTTTCACGACTAGGAGCGAGTATAGCCCGAACAGCATAATATTTCAGGCTGACGAAACTAAGGAATTATTCGGTCTTTACGTAAACGTAGCTTTATGTAAAGACGTTCTAAAATGTAATTTAATTTGCGGTCGTTACATACTTTGATTGTGTAACGACCGTTGATGCAGTTCACGGGGAATATCCTCTAACCACTAACAACAGTTTTGCTTATTCACATAATTAGTAAAATTAAAGTGAGCTTCGTCACTCATACACAGTAAATGTAAGGAAGCTTCATTGTATTTAATTTTAGCCAAAAATAAAATACATTCGCAGCTACAGCACGATGAACTCCACGCCGGACTTCTTCTCGGTAAACGAGGTATATATAGATGAAACAAATGATCAGTGTTAGGATTTTTAGGTGTGCACCTTTTTCTTGAACTTCTGAAACAAACCAGTGTGTGAAATGTTGCCTCCAGTTGAAAATTGAGGCAATTTTCCAGCACCGTTTTTGGGGCCTTTATCCCTTTTTTGCACCACTCTGCCTATAATCCCCTTTTCTTCCCTTTTACTGATACTTTTTAATATTTTCCACAACACATTCTATCATTTAATTTACTTTTGAATTTCATTTGGATTTCCATTTGTATTATGTATCATGATTGAATGCAAAGTACACCTGAAGTAACAATGAAGAATTCCACTCGCTGGCACTTGATAAAAGTTGGCGTTGATTGAACTATATGTAAAAACAATTGGTTGTAATGAATTTTACAACAGTCCTGAGCTGAGTGCACAGATATCGTGTGGGGAGCCTACTACTGTATGTTCATTGCATTCTCTTCTTTTACAAGTAATTTTACTGGAATCAGTTGTCTCCTGTTAGTGAATGTAAATTTGCTGCTTAACAAGTTTAATGTAAGATTTCGAAATGCCGAATGTGTACAAATCATGTGTTCAAATCCTGACTCAATAATTCAAGCAGGATTTGATCGAAACTGCTGGAACTATTTGCTATACGATGTACCTTTTGCGATTCAAGGAATAACGTTAAATGAAAAACACCAGCGAGACCGCATACAACTACATATTTCCAGCTTGAAGGATCAAAAGAACAAGACTCTTAAAACAATCCCGACAGCCTCTATAACGAAATGCATTTGAGCAGTATTCTTCGAGGATCTAAAGTTCAAAGGAATTTAACATCGATATGTGTGAAGGCTTTACTCAGGTGAGAATTCTACTCTATAATGTGGCTTAGCAAACTGAAGGGCCTGGGAACAATCACAGGGGGCCTGCCATCCTAACTGAAGTTTTTTTTGTCATATCAGCCAAATATAGGTTTTTTTTTTTCAGTACTAGTCAACTACGTTCCAACATCTTTAGCACCACATTAAGTCGGCCTAAGACAGAGGGCAAAGCACATAAATAAATTCAATAAATTCAACGTCTAATCTCCAGATAGAACAAACAAACTTACTTTCAAAAACTGAGAGATGCGTAATATTGTGAGGTACAACAGCTTATGACTTTTGGTGTAGGGATCTCGAAAATGGCGGCTTAATAGCAGAAAGCTGCTGAAATTACTTCTGTTAAATTTACAAAATGTCAAAGTGTTTTGGACACCATTTCACGAAAATTTATGCAGAAAAGTTATATTGTGATACATTACTTCATATAATAGTTTTTCAACAAAATATTCAAAATTAATAGTGATAAATACAACAAAAACGACAGTGACTGAGAGAATATAGAGCGACCGACAACTATGGCGGACAGTAACCATATCAACTATTAAATAACTGATTTTAAAACATCAATTATTATGAACAATAGACTTTAAAACTGTATAATATATAAAATAGTATTATAAAACAGCAATTATTAAAACGAATGCGCACTCGATGGGCATAATTAGCCATCTCCGCGTTGGATTACATAATACGAACGAATACAACAGCTTATGTCTTTCTTCTTCAGGTGAATGATACT
>JAGDQP010037311.1:0-18679 GCA_022664845.1 Lepisma saccharinum | reverse complement strand
AATGCGGTAATCGACACTAACAAGTTTCGCTTTCTTCCTGTTTCGTAACGAAACTTATTAGTGTCGATTATCGCATTTAGTGCCTTGTGTTTGCTCCACCATCGTGCTGCACCAACATTTTGAAGTTTTCGTAGTATGTCATGCCCCCAGTGTTTTCGTCAATCATTTTATTCCAAGCATCCATTCTTTTGTAGGATTCAGACTACGATGGCACTGCTCATCTTTCTGAAACACGAAATTGCTACAAAGATGCCTACAGGCAGGGGATTTTTTATCAAATGTTGGCGAAATTCTTGCAGCGCAGACCTTATTAGACTACTTTAATTTTCTTCTATATAGAGTAAACTGTAACTTCCTGAAATAATAGCACAATTTGTCTTACGACGTGCTGACTTTGTGCTGTCTGTTGCAAATTTAAAAACTTGCTTGTTTTGCTTCCTGAAGCAAGGAAGCAACTAAAAGTGAAAGCCGGAAAGCGTTACGCTGGTATATAATTACAATTAGAATGATGAAGAAGCAATGAAGTTGATGGTTTCAATGTCTGGTGACAGAAAAGATCATATTCGATTTTCGAGAAACCAGAACATTAGACATATGATACCGTTGGGATGAACCTTGTAAACTGCAAGCTGACGTATTAGAACATTGTTTGAAGGATTTTAATTTGAATTATGGTCTTTAAGCATATCAGGTTCAGGCCTAGATAGGTTAGGGAAACGTTATTGGAAGGTACCCAAAGAGGGCATAGTTTGTTTGGTGTGACCCAAGCATTTGCCTCGTGTGACCCAGGAACCCCCTGAAAAATGTGATATGTTATTCGATGGTTTGGGATCATGAAGAATCCAACGGTGTATGGCTCATGTCTGTCGGCCTTGCAGTTACTAGGAGGGGCACCAATTGAGAATACTAAGCGATTCAAAAGGACCTAGCCAGCGACGTATTATCTTTATCCTAAGATAAATAGAAGGTTGAGTTTGAAATTCCTTAAACAGTTCGTACTCAAAAGTCAAAAATAATTTTGTTTATGCATGACTAAAAGGATTGCATGGGACACACCAATTGAAGAATTTGTGAAGTGACTGATATGAGAGAGCCCCCCATGCTTTATTTTTTTAGTCTTGTATAACCTAAATTATTTCTTACTTTTTAGTACGAATTGTTTAAGAAATACAAAACGACAGTTACATCTGATGGCATATCCTCGTATATAGTGAAATGATGTATTAATAAATTTAAATATTCCCTATTGACTGCGTTTAGCTTGGCACCAAAAATCAATTTTCCCTAACAAATGGAAATTGTTAGGGAATTTTCCCTAAAAATTTTGAATCTGCTTTAGTTCATTCCAAAAGCGTGGGGAAGTGACTTAACATGTAATTTGTCAGTGTTCAAAAAGTCATTTATTCGCACATGGGCATGGAAGTTTAGTTTCGATGTATACAATAGATATATTGTCGAATTTTACAGTGTACTGGTGTACAGTTTACCAATCCTACCCAAAGTATTGACATTCCAGAAATTTGTATTCAAACATTTTTGTGATAGTCTCAATTTGAAATATTCGAGCTTCCAGACTTCTAAGTATAAAATATGAGACCCCAGTGTAAGATTAGATCCGAGCCACTATGTTCAGTAAGCCAAAGAGGGAAATCAACACGGGACCGTTTTCTTAATACTAAAAGCGCGCCTCATTTATCAACAGGTTGACAGAGGAGACTCATCAAATATAAGACGAATTTTTATAATGTAAGGTATAAGAAATAATGCTAATTTCTTTCATCACCTTGCTCTTTTCACACAAGTTTCAATAATTAAATAACTATGTATTGTAGTGAACAGATAAATACAATTTATTTGTGAAGTTTTGATTAAAAAATGAACTACGTACAAAACAATGTGGATAGTTCTGTTTCGTATTTTTTAAAAATCATTTGATATTTTAATACCAGTGTCTCCGTGGTAGAGCGCTCACCTCTGGTGCGTGCTCTGAGCTGCATGAAAGCCTTAAAATTAGGTTCAAATGTAAATTTTAGCACGACTATGTTTATAATTGCACGGAAACTAGCAAAAAAATGTTAGGCGGAGCCAAACTAGGGACTGTGCACATCTGGTACTGCCAGGCTTCAGCAGCGAATGTCCAATTTGGATGATCTATGTGTTATAAGAAATTCAACTAGCGCTAGTAGTTCCTATTTAAAGTTGTCGAACAAATCGGCTGTAACTAAGTAATTAGAACGTTGGGTTAGTAATAGGAAGGCCCTGACAACTTCCTTCCTACCCGAGGATTTTGTACGGCTTTTGATCACACCATTTAAGCTAGGCCTTGGCCGACTACCTTCCAAAATTCTATCTACTACCATATCCTCCATATTACACTGTCGGTTTTTTTAATTAATCCATGTCTTATCCTATTGTGATTCTTTCGTAACAACATGCAATTTAAATTTATGAAAAATGATAATGGAAGCGTTTAAACTAACCATCAAATATGTGTGGTGCAGGAGACAATAGACTGCTAGCCATTCAAAAAACGAAGTGCTTGTCAAGGTTGCTATATTCTCTATTCTTGTACTGATTCAGAGGGCTTTCTCAAAACTACACCCAACCCACATAAAACTGTTTTTTGCAGCTATCCTCAATAGCCTCCGGAAAAAATAACAACAACAATATCTTAATTTTCCTTCCTTTTCTCTCTTTGCTGTTTTGAGAAACACAACCATACACAGGTCTTCTTTCCCCTTCGCACCACCCGGTTTTTTCCACCCCTCGTAGTGACTTGTGGTTGGTTGATGCTTCGAACTTAAAATAATAAATACATGTAGTTTGTAGTAAACTATTTATATATAGATAAAATATAAATTTACGTTAGTAAACAAATGAAAATTATTTTATGTTGTTCTTTTCCTAATTCAGCAGAAGAAGTACTGTTTGGAACTATTTGCTTCTGGCGTATTCATATTTTGGCTGTACACACTACACATATAAGATTGTAGAAAGGTGTTGGCAGAACACAAAGAGGAAAGTCACTATTAAAACAGTGCTGTGTTTAATGAACACTGCACATAATGAAGTTTGTTGCTAAATTATTGTAGATAAATATTTGGGACTGATGACTGTGCAGGATATGTACCCACATGGCAAAATGACGTCCCAGGGATATCTGACGGATCTCCTAGCAGGATATCGGGACGTCCGTAGGACGTCCCGTTTACATCCATGGGACGTATAGTTATAATTAATCCTTCGTATAACTATACGAAGGTATATCCTTCGTATAGTTATAATTAATTAAATAATAATAATAGTAAGGTCGATTTAATTTATAGAAATTCCAGGTAGGTAATCCCGCACGGTTTTCCGGGGGACATCCAGGGGACTTCCATACGGGATGAACTATTTGTATTGCCCACAGAGTTATCCCACGGACGTCCCTAGGGCATCGCTATGGGAGCAGGACCATTCTGACGGTAATGGGATCTAAATGGGACGTCCCAGGGACGTACTCTGCTATGTGGGTAGTACAATGTTGAAAATGCATTGTAAGAATACCTAACGAAACTGAGAAAATAATGTTTATCAATAATCGAAAAAAATAAGGATACTGGCAACGCACACGTTTGACACAGCGACAAGGGTGATTGACAAGAAACTTACTCCTCCCATTAACTCCTTTGCTCTTCACCCCGAACTCAGTCCGAAGCCCAATTATGAGTTCGCCTGAACGTAGACTCTTAAATGTAAGAATATTATAACTATATAAAAATAAAATGACCAAATTTACATGATTTTTCAATAATTTGAAAATACATTCAACAGCACATACCAAATTTGCATACAAATTTATTGTATAATTCCAAAACACACGGAAGGCTAAAATAGCAAGGTATATTGTAATTTCATAAAGAAAACTAGTAAGCACATTACTAAACTTAATTATTTAGATATTCCTCACACACATAACTTCCTTCTAATAGTTCATTTTTAATGAATCTCGTAAATTTCCCAGAATCGTTTACATTTTTACCTCTATAGGATGTTTATTGCAGAATGAAATAACCCTATACAAGTACGATTTAGTAGAGAAGTTTTGTGTTGTGGTATTTGGAAGCTTTCTCTACATCTCGTTGAATGTTCCTTAAAATTTAATTGTCTACTGAATTTATGTTTGGTGTTCTATTAATTTCAACTCTGGTGGCTGCTCAGGATTTTTGGCTCTTGCCCTTTCTTAATTTTCTATGTGCTTCATAATATATACAACTTCTGGGGCTGGCGCTTTCTTAGAGAAAATTTTCGGCTTTTTAGACGCTTTCTAGCAGGAATATCTCGTAAGAGTTGGCAACCCTGATTAACAAGCCAATGTTCTAAAACACTGAGGCCAACGAAGTAGCGTGATAGCTTAGATCAGAACCACGCTTCTGTACGGTATACTCTTATTTACAGCAAACTTATAGTCACAAAATTATCAACAGGAATCTACGGTTAAATCTTGTTGCAAGGCAAGTAAGGTACCAACAAAAAAGATGAAAAGGAACAGATATAAAAAGTGGCGCAATAAATGTAGTGTATTTAATTATTGTAGAATTAAATAATGCTTATAAGAAGTTCTCTTAACAAATCCTGTTAATTTGATTAATTTATGTTCGTAATTTTTTCGAAAATGTTACGTTAAAAACACAGCGTTATTTTACGGTAGTTGTAACAAACAATTGTATACTCGCTTCTACATTATTAGACAATAACTCCGCGTATAAATTTATTTTTATGATGTGAGTAGGTTCTGGAGAATGCTTGTTGCCATTTTAAGTTTCCACAATCTTTTTATAAAATGAAAAATCGTCTTCAGTGTAAAGGATCACAAGGTACCATTTAAGTTTAGTGTACAAGGGTTAATCCAAATTATGTCTCGAAAATTTTCTAGTCAATACGAATAAATTTACCTTCTATTTTTTTTTTTTTAATCTTGCTGTAGTTTTAATATTTTAAGTGTTATTGAGAATCCACATACCATAGACAAATCGCTTTACATAAAGTTTAGATATGATTTTTAAGAGTTTCAAAGCATACTATGTCCTAGTTTTTAAATGCCAGGGAAAAAAATAACGGAATTTTCAAAAGTAAAAAAAAAAACGTTTCCACGAGGTAAAAAAATGGTTTTATTGACGATTTTTTTCCTTTTGCTTTTTCGTCAATAATATTTACTACTGAACACAATGCATTTGTTGTTTAGTTTAATCAAATGTTCTTCCGTTAAAAATGTACGAAAAACTTTCTATTTACATTAGAAATGCAATATATCTCATTAGTACCCTTGTACATGAGATAACAGTTCTCTTCTTTTTGGGATATTAAGCATCTCTGGTTCAAACTTACATAATGGTTCAAATCATTGTCACAGACAGCCCAGTTGCGTTTTTTCTAAATGAATGTTTTGAACATGGACTAACATTTAACTAATTCATTGATCATAAATGTTTCATTGTTGTAATCGTAAAAAAAAAGAAAATTGCTTTCCAAAGTAGCACGAAAAATGAAAAAAAAAATGGTGTGCTCTGTTTTTTTTAAATTAGCTATGTACAAAAGCCAGACAGATTTAGAAGGCTTTTTTTTCTGTGAAAAAGTGTTATAAAACACACTGGGAAAAAAATATTTATACATAGTGTACAAGGGGTTATAATAATAAAGTTTATTCTGAAGAGTTTCTCTTCGAATATTTCCTATGCTTTTTCTTTCAGTATCAGCTGAGCCGTCTAAAACAAACACGATTGTTTCGAACTGTAATTTTATATTCCTTTTTTGTAATTTGATATATTCGTGTATTCGTAATTTGAAATATTGTTTTAAAATTATTAGCATGTCTTATTTACATAACGAGCTTTTTTAGTCATAGCTAAGTGTACGTTTGCCATTTTCAAAATAGAACAATAAAGAAATGTAAGGCAAGTGTACAGGACACATATTAATACAAATTATCAGATCATATGTTACATAGATATAGCAGTGTATGTTCTTGACGTCCTTAAAACCGGTACACTACATGCAGACCGCACTGAACCTTAGATGCCTAAAGCCCATATATAATTCAAAAACTACATGTATCAATATAGCGTTATTTTTGTGGTATATGCTCGGCTTCCAGGCTGGACACAATGTTCCCCTGCTTACTTGGGCAGCGCGCTAACCTGATCTAGTGTTTAAAAAAAACGAAAAAAAAGAAATTCTAGTTTTCGTGCTACTTTTTTTTTGCCATTTCGATGTAGTTAACATTATTTATACTTAAGCAGTAATGAACTTAGGTAATTGATAAAATAATACACTAACGTTATCCTAATTCCCTCTGAATATATAGCACTTCATTAGTTTGTAATATGACATCACTTGTTGGATATTAAGAGTAGATTATTTATCTGAATTATGCTTATAGCTGGAAATAGTGTAATACTGTTGTTTTACTTGATATACTCACTGTTATTTACATGTACTTTGCTTGTATGAATTCTCATGTGAATAATATATAAAATGTTAATAATTCACTGTTATTAAATGTTAATAACACTGATAAGTCTAAGTTATCACTTATAGGTATGAATTCTCATGTGTGCATGAAGACATAGCACATGACCCTTGAGTGTCAAATATAACAAACTATATTTTAATGTCCGATGTTCTTTTTATCAGTACTTGATCACTCCTTACTTAATGGAAGATTATATTAATATTTCTATATAGAAAAAAAAGATATGATTAGCCTTATAGATAAAAGATTTCATAGTACACTTAGATAAGAATATATCTGGTGTAGTAAAAAGTAATCCATTATTTTTGCATGACATATAAGGCTTGACTTACCATAGTTAGAATGATCTTATTTAGGTCACATATGCTCCGTTTTGTTTGATAACGTGTTGCCATTTGGAAGGTAATATCATGATGCCGCTCTCATAGAAGCTCTTGTCCCTATTGGCAAAAAATTAAGACAGTCAATTTTCACAAGCCTCTCTTGAAGCGAATTTTTCACCAGCAAACGTGTTCGCCATGCACAGGAACAGATGGTCATCACTCGGTACCAGGTCCGGACTATAAGGTGGATGCATGAGAACCTCCCAACGAAGCTCCCGGAGTTTCTGGTGAGTCACTATCGATGTGTGTTGTCCTGGTGGAACACAATGCCTCTCCTATTGGCCGCTTCTGGGCGATTGCTGCCTTCAGACGGTCCTATTGTTGACAGTATAGTTCCGAGTTAAGGGTTTGGCCGTAGTGGAGCAGCTCATAGTAGATAATTCCCTGCCAATCCCACCAAACACACAGCAAAACCTTCCTGGCCGTCAATCCTAACTTGGGCACCGTTTGCGCCGGCGCACCGCGCTTCGACCACGACCGTTTTCGCGTGACGTTGTCGTAAGTGATCCACTTTTCATCACCAGTCACCAACCGCTTCAGAAATGGGTCGCTTTTGTTGCGATTCGCAGTTGGAAATTCGGTCTGTGAGTTTTTTCGCGATAACTCGTGTGGCACCCATACATCAAGCTTCTTTGTGTATCCAGCCTTATGCAAATGGTTCCACACGTTTTTTTGTGCAATGTTTAGCTCTTGGGCAATCGAAACAGTGCTTACATGACGGTCGGACGCGACAATGTCCATGATTTTATCGACATTTTCGACACTTGGCCTTCCAGTGCGTGGTACATCTTTGACGTCAAAATTACCGGAACGGAATCGACGAAACCAAAATTGCGCGCGATTGGCTGTTACAGTATCAGGACCATAAACACTATTCACATTTGCAGCCGCCTGGCTTGCGTTTTTACCTTTATCGAAGAAAAGCGGTAAAATATAGCGTATTTTCTCTTTGCTAATGTCCATTTTAACGCGCGCTCACACAACACTGAGTCAACTCATCACAACTATCTGAACAGCGTTTGTAGTACGTAATCTCATCGTTTGAACGCCATCTCGTTGAAACCGATCGGACTTATACAACGCGAGATACAGATCACTGAAGCCATCTATTGGCAAAATAATTGATTACTTTTTACTACACCTAATATATGATAACTCTAGAAAAAATAGAATATTATAGGATTAAAATATATACTGTCTTTAATCTTCTATTTAGATATTTTACAAATATTAAAAATTATTTTTATTTATTCCTATGACTCTTGTTTGCTCTATTTGCTAACCTCTACCAACTTAACGTTCAGTTAAGAAAATCACTTCTTCCACAATGTCTTTTATAATTTAAGGCCTTTCTTTAAACATAACGAAGTCTATATGATGTTCATTAGGGCTAGTACTATTAATTTGAATGAAAATAGTCTCCTACACTATTAAATTGTATTAGGGTTTATATACACTTATTTTGCCACTGAAGCTATTTTGCACTTTTGACGAATGAATATTATGTTACTGCCTTGAAGTCAATAATACTTTAAACCTCGTAACTGACACTATCCAGTGTCTCCAAACTACATAAATCTATGGTCCTTATTATGAAAAGTCCAGGGAATTAATAACTCTTTCTAAACACAATCTTTTATGAATATTGACGTAACTAAATTCTCTTTCACGGTCTTCTCTATTAACACGTAGACTTTGACAATCATCTAAAAATCATCCTAACTATATGATATTCAAAATCTCTCCTTGATTAAAGAATACGTTTGACTGTAGCAACTAAATGGTGTGCATAGCAAGACATCATGGACTATTACGCTCTCCTAACCAGCTGGCTGATGCATGTAACGTTAATTCCTCCTTTACGACCATACTTGTGTATGCCGTTAATACATCGGACAGTTACATAGTTCTGCCAGCCCCCACAAGCGATTAGCATGCCCCAATCCACAGCAAAATAAATGGTGGCGCTACAGCTAACCGTCGCGTTGTTGCTACAGCTCAGTTTATTTCCCAAGCGTCATAAGGAAATCTAAGACTGTCCAAGCTAGCGAATACCAAAAGCAAGGCATTAACATTCAGAAGTTTCTTTTCCACTTCCTCTGTCCTGTGTTTTTTTATCAATTAGCTACAGTGATGCAGTGGCTATTACCCAATAAAAGGGTTATGCCCTTTATTGGGATGAGATTTAATGAGAATGTATTTTTAATGTATAGATGTTCAAAGAGATTTTTGGTATACTATATTTATTTCACTAAACATTTGGACATTACTATTTTGCATCGTAATCATACATGTATATAAATAGGATTTATATAAGAGCAAATATCAGTCAGATTAATGATGAGAATGAGAATGCAGTGCTATCACGTCACAAACAACATTGAAAGTGTTAATTTACACGAATTCATATTATCTTCTGTCCCCGGGCCTGTTCGCGAACTGATGAGATACGTAATGAGCCCCATTTGTTTCTAATCGTTTACTGTGCGTTAAATGGGAAGATGAAATCAGGCGGGTCTGGGGCTGTGAAACATGTTATTTGCGTTAAGTCAGTGTGATCGTCGGGAAGAGTGTGTGGATGGTCTGAAATACTACTCGGCCGGTACAACAGACATCATCACGCGGTCATGTTTCAAGAGTAATTTCATCATTAAACAGACATCTTACTAGTTATCGTCTTTAATGTGCTTCTTCACACTTTATCTTTATTCTTTTTCTTCGTTATCAACATACGAATTCTCTGTACCTATTGACTTCCGGCAAGAAAGGTTAGATCCATCTATCGGCCTCCTGGGCAATTACCTTATATGCTTATTCTGTAATATCATCCAACTGGTAGATTTATCTCACTCCAAGTTCTATATACAAGATTCCCTGAGTTATATTCTTTAGCTTTACAACATATATGAAATACAAGTATGTATTAAATATTTATCAATAACGTATTTACAACTGAAATATTAATTTAAAGAGCAAAAAATCCTTATTTTTTATTACTATCTCAGCACCTTACATTAGGAGCTATTTTGTATAAAAAAAAAAAAAGAATGTCACATTAAATGGATTTTAAAGATCTGGACGTTATACAAACCATCTTACGCTACTGTTAATATACATGCTGTTGAAAATTAAAATGCATTACTACGAGTAGGTCTGAGTATTACTACATTACTCTATTGCTCATTATATAATTGTTCGAAATATGTCAATTCAATTTTGAGTATTATGATTAACGAATATATTTTGTGTATGAAATTACATTTTATTTACTGTATTCTGTCATTCCGTTAGCATTCCAGAAAATAAAATAAATTCCTATCGCTTTTCTATTGTAAAATAAATTAAATCGTTTTACCATTATTGTGTAATGAAATGTCTATACTCAACAACATTCATACTAGCTCCTACAACCAGAATCCAGAGCAGAGGGGCAAAAAGTATATTTGACTCCGACAAATCTTTGTTAAGAATTTAAGAATCGTTAAGTCTTTGTAAAAGCCTTGAAATACACAAGATTCGCTAAATTATTAAGTGAAATTTGTAAAAAAAAAACTCAAAATGTATGTTAAGTAGTTCATATTCGTGATGAAAAAGAAAAAATCTTCAATAACACCACGGTATTTTTGCTTCGTGGGAAAAAAATCATGTTTTTTTTCCAAAATTTCCGTTTTTCCCAAAAATTTCCGTTTTCCCCCAAAATTTCCGTTTTTTCCCCGGCCTTTAAAACACTAATCTGATCTATCGGCGTTGGAACATGTCATGCCCATGATTGCACAACACCTCTCACGGCAGCGACCTCCCTCCCACAGTTAAACTTGATAAATTGTGGCCTTGCGGGCAATAAGCATGATTTGCCATACCCCAGAAGGAGTTCCAAGGACTCATTCTTTCTACGTGGGCTATGCTGCAGCCGTCATAAAAAACCCGTGGTGGCACCCAGGCGATTGACTAATGAGCAGGTCTGTTCCGCTTCTGCCGTTTTGTGACGCATCGTTCAAAGCGATAGATTTAATAATTTGCTACTTCTAACTTACTGTATTTATTTGCAAAATTTGGTGTTGCTATATTCCCTCTTTTATTGCTGTTCCTTTTTAATTATCTGTGTATTAAACTATTCTTTCAATGATTAGTAATTCAACACATATATTTTCGTTTGTTTCAGAGACGCTTAGAATTAGAGATGGTATACTTGATATGTGTTATTGAAGTAAATAAGAAGTATGGATTTTAATAGTACAAAATTTTACAAGTCCGTGGTCTCGCATGATTTCAAAAAAGTGAAGGAGGAGAAGTTGGAAGTGCCGGATACTTCTATTGAGGTTAGTACATAACTAATATAACTTGATGACCAGTGGTTTATAAGAACCATATTAAGAGCTTTTAATGAACACTAGTGAAAAAAATAAAAAAAACTGTTCTTTTCCTATTTTTCGTGCAACTATGGAAATAAACTTATTTTTACATTATTTTATCATTTATAAATAGTTAAAATGTCAGGTTTTACTACAAATTTAGTACAAAGCATTTTCAGTAATAAAATCTGTATTAGTACTCGCAGAAACAAAATTGTGTTCCTTAAATATGTATCCAATCGTTTCCAGTTTGCAGACAATATGATATATTGCTTTGCGTTGCTATGGGACGATTTGGCGGAACCGAAAACTCGTGTTTCTTGCTCGATCTTAATAACATCGCTAATCCTAGACTTTTCAAATATATTTTACGATAAAGTAAGAATATACGTGTTTTATGAAAGTAAGTACTATTTTATAAAGATGATAAACCCGTTCGAAATCTGAAAGTTACAGTGCGTAGTACGAGTAGTACTTGAAAATCACTAATAACTTATTTTGTAAGTTATTATTTTATAGCCCAAGAAAATAATTTTCGTATTTAAGAACAATGCCTTCAGAATACTTTTGTAGCTCTTCCTTGTTAAATATATACGTATATATTAGTATATACAAATATACTTAAAAATATATATTTATTATGTATATGTATTGGAGTGAGCAGAGTTCAAGCTAGACAGTTATAATTTATAAAGTATTCAAATGCAGTTAAAGGAAAAAAAAACAGCTCTATTTCAGACACACAATATACGAACAGTTAATTTTATTTAAAAGCAACCAATGCCATTACAAAGTTGAAAACAAATTATCTTTCTAAAGAACATTACACAGATTAAGCTCCACACGAGAATTAAACCAGACACGAAAACAAGAGTACGTCTCAAGGTAATGGAATAGTGTTGTCATTCCCAAGAGTATTTTAATTTTACGAAAGAACTAGGATCTGACATTGCCTCACACGAGAACCAAAGAACTGTTACGTCCTTCATAGGTTAGAGACACGTGCCTTCTGAAGCTATTAAGGATTTGAAAGGTAAGATGTGAATCTTATACAAAAAGACGTTCCTCATTCCTTCTCCTTCTTGTCATTGACCCCAAGGCATTGCTCAGAAATTCCACGACAATATCAAGCGGAGTCGCTTGAGAAAACAGAAAACATCCCTGAACCAAAACTATATATATATATATATGTTACCAGTCAGACACCAAAAGTTATATTACTAGTCACGCTTGTGCGTTTGAAAGTGAATTTAGTCGAATTCTTCCTAATTCGTTTTAACTTCAAAGAATCAGAAAATTATCTGATCACCAATGAACTTTACAACAACAACTAACTTTAGTGTATAACTCGGCAAATTTTAAAACAACTACGAACTTTAGTATAAACCTTTGCAATAGAAAGACGACAAGAAGAAGAAAGGTGAAAGCATCGTAGGCACTATTAACAAACATTATCATCTGTTATTGTGTAGTGAAGATAGAGAGAGACTTCTCCAGTGAATATAAGAAAAAGTATGTGTAACGCAGGGTATGATTATGAAATATGAACGTAAACAGATTGCTCGAAATCACTCTAAACTCCGTTCGACAAATGGGTAGCCTAATAGCTATACATGTACTTCATTATGCCAAATGAAGTAGTAAACTGACCCTGATAATTTCTGTCTTATATCAGCATGTCCTCTCATGATTTGTTTAGTAGTTAGGTCTTTTAGATGTTTCGTGTTTCATAAAAAAAATATCTCCAAGTGTATTTAATGTGTACAAATAGTTCTTTTAGTTGTTGTCAGTTTAATAACGAATGTGTTCCAATCCGCTACGCCTCCCCGTGAACAAAATTTCGGTAAGAAATAATGAAATACAAGCGAGTGAAATAACGTCGTATGCACCGATAGACAATGTTAGGGAACATTTGCAACCATGAATATCTTAGAAGTAGTACTAACAAGTTTACCAAGATTTTCCATTTTTGGTAAAAAAAAGATTTGGGGAAGATAAAATATATTCAATCATTACTGTTAATTACTTTTTCTATACACTTATTTATTTTGATATTTAAATGATTTTACAGACGTTTTGAAGTTATTAAGCCTTGCTAAGATATTAGAAAATAATGAAATGAACTAAATCATGCCAATATCTCAATTTTACATTTTTGTTGACAAGGGACGTTTTGATAAGCTCCGCATACATAGAATGTTACCTTAAATAGAATTTAAAGTACTCGGTGTTACAGAAACACGGGTCGCGGTTTTGCAACTTATTTTACGCTAGTCCGAATATCAAACATGCTATTCACAATTTCAATGCATTTCTATGAATACATGTAATCACATATATTCATCCATTGCTCAATATGTACTTGAATATTGTTCGAAATATTTAGTTTATGGTATTGCGATAAAGGAATATGCATTGTGTTTGCAACTGTATTTTATTTGCAGAATTCTGTGATTCTATTCTTTGTCTGAGTAGACCAGAAAATAAAATATATTCCTATCGTTTTTATATTGTAAATTAAATTACTATCACTTTATTATTAATTGGCAATGCAGTGTCAACCGGATCTCTGTTTTATATACGCATATTACATTTATTTACACTAGCTCATATATCCAGAGCAGACAGGCGAAAAAGCGTAATTGTTACAACAGATTTGTTACGAATCGTTAAGAAGCTGTAAGAGCCGTGAGTACATTAAAATACATCAATTATTAACTAAAGTTAGTGAAAATGGAAGCATTTCTGCTCTATTGAATATTCCTGACGAAAAAGCAAAGAAAAAAACTTCGTGAATAGAGTCACAGGTTTTTGCATGTTTTTCCTTTTTGCTCGAAATCTTCCGGTTTTTTAAGCTGTGTGGTCGTGTTTGATATGTGATGTGTGTGTTTGTGTGTGTAGTATATTAGATGTAGTAACTTTCACGTAGGACTATGTCAGAACTTTTAGTATGTAATAAACAATTTTAAGTGGGTAAATCAAAAGAAGATCACATGAGATTCATGTCTTCCTTTATCGTATATTAGAAATTCTTTTCATAAAACAATTCTCTGCTGTTGGAAAAGCAGTTTCATTTTGAACCAGTCCTATACTTCACTTTAATATTTATATGGTTCCTCAAATAAGGAAAGTCCATATTTTCGTTTAGAATTGATAGTATTCTTTCTTTCAATATTCACGTAGTTATACATTAATCCCATTACATATAGTGTTGATTTTTTCGATAAAAATATTTCGGTATATTATCGATATAATAATAAAGCGCAGGCAATCGAGATGTTGAAATATTTTGTTTATTCCCTATTGACAACGATTAATTCTAGATATTTCTAATAATATTAAAAATGGAACTCGTTGTACACGGTAGTGATAAAGTCCGAAGATTCGCTTCATCCAAGATTGCATCAAGTATTATTTTCCCATTATTTTGCACGATAAATACAGGACACCCAAAAAGTTTGTAAACTAATTGTAATTGGAAAGCGGCATGAATATAATTGCTTGGCAGCGTATAATGGCAATGCGTTTGCGCGATATGTATATATTAAAATTTTATTTTGCATACATGTATATATATATTTCCTTTGCAAAACTATTTGTAAATGATTAATAATTAACTACAGGGAAAATACATTGTTTTCAACGAACGTTTGTGTTATTAGTAAAATAGATAGTAAAAAGGGTTTTAGCTGGTTCGGCTCGGAGGTCCCGGGTTGCAGTCCTGGTAGGGGCATGGGTGTGGATTTGAACAGCTAAGGGCGAATCGTGGCAGACCGAAGTCCAAATTTACTAGACTGGCCCATATTAAGTTTACCGAAAAAGTTTATTTTTCGCTGGCGGTTATTTCGACTTTCAATTTAACTCATACCGAAATTTGTCTTACACCTACTTCTGCGTCTATATGGGGTTGTTGTCGAAATCCGTAACCGGGCCATAACTCAGCTTTTAGTACTTATAAATATTTCAATCAAAAATGTTAATATCAAAAGACATATCCAAAATCGCATGGCAAGGCATCTGAAATCAGGGGCGTTTTGCGAATACTTCTACGGGAGCAACTTCAAAATTTTAAATAGAACCACGGCTTGATTTTGCTCCTACTGGAAGAAGCTCTAAATTTTCAACATCTTTTAGAGAAAATAGTTTTCGATAGCTCATAACAAATGGAGCTATCTGGAATATGGCTAGAGAATCTATTTATTAATGAAAACTAAAATTGTTTTCGGAACTTTTTGAATTTTATAACTCAACGTGAAAAGTAAATAAAGGTTCCAAATTAATGTGACCTTTATCCATAGTAAATGGGATATGCACAATCAAGCAGAGAAGTTTCTGAAAACAAAGATTTCCCTGGAATACTATTTGTTGGGGCAACTTCGACATTTTAAATAGAAACACTGGTTGATTTGGTTTTCTGTGACACGAACATGAAGTTTTGAATAACGGTCAGAGGACACATTCTTAAATAGAATCAGTGACAAAAGCTACTTGGTAAGTTAACTGTTGTCGTAGAAATCAGTGAACTCTTGTATGGAGTCGCGAGAAAACACAATGCTATGGGATGGGTTGAGGGAAAGAGATATAGATAAGTGTATATATATATATATATATATATATATATAGATAGATAGATAGATAGATAGATAGATAGATTGTTAGATTCCTAAGATCGTATCTAAATGAACTTGGCTGCATATTGAGAGATAAGGGTAACAACACCCATTTTAATATCAAGTGATAACTTGCATGTATCAACTACTCATTTCCGCGGAACATTTGTAAACATACATGTTTGCATAAGAATTTTAATTTGAGAGATTATAAACATTAGCTAAGTGAGACCATAGATATAAGTTTTAACAACGTTATTTTACATTTAAAATATTGAATGGTGACAAAACTTAAATACATAGATTATTTTAGTCTTATCTCTACGATTTTAGTGTGAAGCTAATAATCTGAGAGTGAGGGGATGCTACCTGCTTGTCCCTAGATGCAGTTTCTAAAAGTAGCAATTGTTTATTCGAGACTACTTTGTATTTTTGAAACAGATATGCAGTGCAGTTGGTACAAAGTTCGAGGATAATGTAGATCCATTATGCTGGGAAGAAACAATTGTATCGACAGAAAAGTCATTAGTCGATGCCAGTAGGCTTCAACTTAAAAGCGAGTGGTCAGAAAAAAGCTGGGAGAAAGAACAGGAGCATGAATCTGAAAGTACATTTGTATATTGTGACGAGCATTTGGAAAATCCGGAATTGTCTGTCCATGTAAGTAGTTGAAAATTCTGTTATTAATTCCGTTCATTCTTCATATCGACTGCATAAGGTTTGTTTTCAACTTGTAGGAGGTTTTTGGATAGTACATTAGTTAAAAAAATATTTGCACTTACTTGTCCCACCTTCCGTTAAT
This sequence comes from Lepisma saccharinum, assembly GCA_022664845.1. Taxonomy (NCBI): domain Eukaryota; kingdom Metazoa; phylum Arthropoda; class Insecta; order Zygentoma; family Lepismatidae; genus Lepisma; species Lepisma saccharinum. The sequence continues at coordinate 2,018 of JAGDQP010037311.1, read as the reverse complement.
ATTCTACTTTATATCCCGTTTGAGAAATTTCAAGTAATATAATTTTAATATTAAAAATGCTTTTGATTCGTTAGATCTTATGCTCTATGTACATCTGAGACCTAAATGCCAATCAGTGACCTATTACTACTGAGTTCATATTCGAAATTCAAATTTTATTTGTATAATAGGATTTGGCAGCGGCATTGAAACATGCAATATTCTGTACTACGTAAACCATTTATTACCTATTCAGAGGAAATACAGATTCACTTAAGAATATTAAACCCTTCAAGTCTCTGACATTCCTGGAATAGAAACATATCTTTATACTTCTTTAGAAGGATTTCTGGGCATAATTTTATGCTTAACTTTTGTTTCATTAGCTGTCAACTTTTTTTAAGAAAGTTAGCAAAGCTCTGATCATTATTATTTTACCTGCGAACTATAGATTTCGTGTAAGATTAGTTCGATATTTAATTTTAAGCGTTTTTCTAATTTATTATTTGATAGGAGTTAACTGAACAATATTAAAGTGGTGAATCTTCAAATATCCTATGTCAGGGACTCGTTTCATGAAACATTGTTCTTATATTTAAAGACGAATTGTATTTATAAATTTGTCCTTTACTCCGCTTTATTATTTTTTTCTAAATTTTTGTTTGGCTTTATCAAAATCTCGATTAGGTAATTCTATCACATACAACACTTCACGACAACTGTTTAAACGATGTTCCTTCGGCAAATATACATTCTTCCGCGTGCAGAATATGCAATAATGCATATACCAATTTTCAACCTTAGAGTTATCAATCATATTTTTATGTTTGTCATAAATTGTGTTTCTACAAATGAACAATAACCAAAGTAATTTTTCTTCATCTGTTTACCTTTAATTAAATAATTTTTTTGTTGCTATACAACACACACATACATACATATGTATATATAACTGATGAAAGCACATCACGAGGTTACCTACATAAAGATAAGGTAAAATTAATTGTATGGCCGGTAACAGCAATATATCTTACGCTCGTCCCAATTTACTTACATAAATCCAGTATAAAAAATCGAAGATGAACAAATCGTTTCTACGCTATTGGCTGCCTACAGCTTGGGACAAAAGCTTTGGAGCTGGATATTTCCAATACCATTAAAATACTGATGCTGCATATTATTATAAATGAAAATTCTGTCGAAGATTAAGACCCGTTCTATCCAAAATTTGTTAGAAGTGCAATTCAAAATAATGAAAATTCCAATGTTAACACAAGAGATTCATCAAACTATAAGTAGAACTCCCAGGTATTTCCTAAAATAAAACTAGGTGGAAATATGAATACTTCTTAGCAAGTAACAACCATTCGTTTGTCCCTGTTCGATATCTCAGACGTATTTACAATGCGTAACCAATTTATAAGATATATTGCTGTATAATAATATATATGATACGTTAATTTCAACGAGCGTTTGTTTTATTAGTAAAACCAATTGTCAACTTCCGGTCGGCTGGCAGCTATTTTCTGTTTCAACTTAACTCATACAGACTGTTATCACGCTCGTGCTTGTGCCTATTCATTTATGTTTGCGCATATATGTTTGAGACAGACTAAAAGAGAGAAAGGTAAACTGGTTAATAGTGTGTAGATATATATTGTCAGTTCATTAAGATCATTCTACCGAAGTGTATGTAGATGCCTGCCTGACAGAATAATAATGACAACGCCCATTACAGTAGTAAATATTAACTTGATAGGCAGGTATATATTTGAATGTAACTACACTCTGTCAACGGAATGTTCGCAAACATATAACTTTGCAGTGAAATTTTCTTTTGAGATGATTATTAACTGTAGTTGAGTAAAATCGCACATGTACACTATAGGAGCCACGAGTGTATTAAATAAATTATTATACGGTGTGACGAAACTCAGTTAGAATTCTTAGGCAGTGTACTTATTTGTACCACCGTCATTTGAAACCTGTTAGTTAAACGCTAAAGAATGTCATATGGTTTTAACTGATGGGGTTTCTAA